>CM034349.1:136779967-136968759 GCA_019925275.1 Mytilus edulis
TTATAATTGTAGAAATAAACAGTTTTCACAATGGAATTGCTTGCTTGCTTGTTGGTTGATTACTATTTAGATGCAAATATTTCAATTGTATTCTAACAGGACAACAACAAATTAACAATATTGAGTTCTTGGCCCAATAGGTAGTTTCTGTAAAGTGTGTTGATGAAGATAAATTTTGTCTTTAACTTATAGTTAGCCATGGAATTATTAAAAAAAAAAAAAAATAATAATAAGTACATTTACTCCATCTATTTGATCTTTTCCCTCATCCAAATGACCTTGTCCTTCACTTGGCCTAAGATAAAATTGTAAAGCACCAAGCCTTGTCAATATGCGATAGCATTGATCTCTTGCTGTAAACTTTTCCCTGAATGTTGAAATTTAATAATAATTTACCTTGCCCTGAACTTTGCCCCCAAATGTTGACCTTGCATGATAGGCTATGACAGTGATGTCACCAACAACTGACATTTCTAGTGGTATTATAGCTTTTCCTTCGTCAACAACAAAACCCCTGTAAGTAAAAACAATATAATTAGTTTATTCATTTAACATGTTTACCCAAGGGTCATAATTTTTTGTTTCTTGAAATTTTCTTATTCAAGCATTTTTTTCTCTCACATTTAAGTATTTTTTAATGATTCAACACCTACAATCTACCTTAATAAACTTATATTACAAACCTCATCTTGTCATATTCTTGAGATGTTGACATTATCCGATCTTCTCCAACAAAAATCTCAACAAATGGTCGACAGCCATTCCTATAAAACACAAGTTATGTCAATATAAAAACACTATAAAAATAATAAAGGAGAATGTGTCCATAGGACACAGATGATGCCCATGCTTGCATATATGATTTTTTAAAAGGTACATAACTCAAGAACAATAAGACATAATAATAGAGTTAAAAAAAATCTGAAAATTGTATATATTAAATTTGTGCTTGTACTTACAATACTATTCTTATCATCAGAAAATTACTGTTTTAAATATGATTATTTTCTTTTTTTCTTTTTAACGATTGACTTCATGTAAATTAAAATAAAATTAAGAGATAATTTTCTCGGCTTCAAGGTTCATATCTCAACTGTTGATTAATAAAGGTATTGTGCAAAATTTCATTAGCCGTATTAATATATAGTTTGAGGTCTGGTATAACATAGTATATAAATCTAACATTACCGGTAGATATATCATTACTTACCTCATTTTATTGAATAATGGAACTGGTGACATGATAAGGTTCTTAATCATCACAGGCCTACTGTGAGGTAAATAGGGGGTGTCAGCTACCATCTCAGAAATGTACCCAATATACCTAAAAATATAAAAACAAATCTAAACTGTGAGGTAAATAGGGGGTGTCAGCTACCATCTCAGAAATGTACCCTCTATACCTGAAAAATATAAAAAACAATCTTTAATGTATTTATTGCAAAATGCTTTTTTTTTTTTTATGTATAAGGCTGTCAACAAGGGTTCAAAAACATTCATGTTTGCCAATCACTGGTTTTCTCTTTGAATTATCACTTAAATCATGTGCAAAGTTTCAGCTACCATCTCAGAAATGTACTTTATCTATACATCATTCCTTTTCTGAGAATTACCTTTAGAATAGTAAATTAAATATATGTGTAATTAGCATCAACAAAACCTTTATTTTCACATATACACAGACTGAACATGTCATTTGCTTTTACTTTTAAACTTGCTAGTAATGACTCATGAAAATTGTTTACAGGTTGCAACTCATTATTATCAAGCTCCAGACCAAATATAAATTATTTCTTTCCATTATAATTACATTAATACATGTATGTTTCATTTTAAGGTGGTACCCAACACTTTACCTAAAATTAATTTGGCTCGTTTAATTTTCTTAAAATTTTGACAAAGTATTTACTTTGACCCTTTTACAAAAATATAAAAATTTCAAAAAATTTGAACCAACCGTTTTATCAGAAAAATTACACTGGTTATATAGCAGTTTGACAAACACTTATTTTGATCTTGAGAAGCTTAATATTCCCTAATCAACACAACGGAATTAAAACGTTTAGCTGATTTTACAGAGTTATCTCCCTGTAGTGTTAGGTACCACCTTAATATGTTATTTTAAATGATTAACAGCAATCTTGCGTCGTTCTAAAATTAACCTTCATTTTAAAATGAAATGTAACATTTATGACGACACATGCCTCCACAATAAAGTGCACAGGTAAATAAAAGAAATTCTTGATAGAAAACGTGTTTTCATGATCCTAGCAAAAATAATGTAATTATAAAAATTGAATGCTTCTTCTATAATTTTATAGGATTGTGAAAGTTGACAGTTATACCTTCTTTGAGCAGGAGACAGGCCTGGCTGGCATCTTTTTGAGGAGAACAAATGTAAAGCTTGTTGACTAGATTCAAACAATCTACAGAACACAAGGAATGCTCCAATAACTGTGGCTGATGAAGCTTTACCATCCTATAATATTAAAACATATATCAAACTTTATCATCATATTAATGTAAATTACAGGAGTAATTCTTTTCATTTCATTATTTTCAAACCTTTTTTTTTTTTTATCTCGCAGCTTCAAAAACAGAAACCTTATTAGAATATCTGGTGATCTGTTTAGACTTTGCACCTTGTTTTTTATTATTGAAACAAGTTTCATTTACTCATATGCATCAAATTGTAAAAAAAATCTTTCAACATTACTTATCTATGTAACCTCAGAATTTGACCCAAATTGTTGCTTTTAAAGTATATCATACTACAAATCACAAGTATACAATCTGTATGAAGTATTTATGATTTAAGAATAAAATTGAGAATAGAAATGGGGAATGTGCCAAAGAGAAAACAACCCGACCATAGAAAAAAACAACAGCAGGAGGTCACCAACAGGTCTTCAATGTAGCGAGAAATTCCCGCACATAGAGACGTCCAACAACTGGCCCCTAAACAAATATATACTAGTTCAGTGATAATGAATGCCATACTAATTTCCAAATTGTACACAAGAAACTAAAATTAAAATAATACAAGACTAACAAAGGCCAGAGGCTCCTGACTTGGGACAGGCGCAAAAATGCAGCGGGGTTAAACATGTTTGTGAGATCTCAACCCTCCCCCTATACTTCTAGAAAATGTAGAAAAGTAAACGCATAACAATACGCACATTAAAATTCAGTTCAAGAGAAGTCCGAGTCTGATGTCAGAAGATGTAATCAAAGAAAATAAACAAAATGACAATAATACATAAATAACAACAGACTACTAGCAGTTAACTGACATGCCAGCTCCAGACTTCAATTAAACTGACTGTAAAAACCTAGTTTTATATATTACTTACTAAACAATGTACCACACATATATTATATTACTTACTAAACAATGTACCACACATATTATATATTACATTACAACAATATATATATTACTTACTAAACAATGTACCACATATATTATATTACTTACTAAACAATGTACCACACATATATTATATTACTTACTAAACAATGTACCACACATATATTATATTACTTACTAAACAATGTACCACACATATATTATATTTACACTTACTATAACAATGTACCACACATATATTATATTACTTACTAAACAATGTACCACACATATATTATATTACTTACTAAACAATGTACCACACATATATTATATTACTTACTAAACAATGTACCACACATATATTATGTGGATTTTGTCTCAGCCATAAATGCATATTCTTACAAATAGCAAAGAGATTGGCAAGTGTTGGGGCTTTTCTCGCTGTCCAACCACATTCTGATACCTATAATGTATATGTAAAACATTTTTCATCTGTGAAATGTTAATGCATCAGTTTGAAATAGATTTTAAAACAAGATATGCAATTTTAAATATAATGAATTATAATAGTTTGCAGATAATTTTTTTTTTTGAAGATAACAGTTTATTAATTTGGTGTATCCAAGTGTTTTTCTGGATTTACTTTAATCAAGACATTAAGTTCAAAACATTTAAAAGCCAATTAATGCATAAATATGAAGAAACAGTACATATGACCAAAAGACGCCTAAAAAGAGTAAAATTATTATTTGTCCCCTCATTTGTTTTGAAATCTTGTCAAAAGAATATTAAGTATTTCTATAACTTGCTATAGTTTATAGAAATATGATCACCTGGATGAGAATTTCTATTCTTGAACATCAAAGGAGATGAAAGTTGTAAAGAAAATTTAATAACAGTAAGACAAATAATAATTAAAATTGCCAAAAAAGTCATAGCAAATGTCAAAAGTCATATACAATGTGGCGTACAATGTGATTTTTTTATGTGTAATTTTCAATTTAGAATTGAAGCCTGTGTTAGTGCATAGATATATACCAACCCTGTTTTCAAATTTGATGGTCCTATAACTTTTCTGTGATATATTATATACAGCATATGAACTTTTATGTTTGTAGTCTAGATAATTCTTAACTTCATCTATATGATTCTTAAAAGCTGATTCAACACCCTCTGATGGGAATGACATAACTGTAATACAAAAAGAAATATTATTAGTCTAAATAAATCATTCAATATTTTCTGAAGGTATCAACTGAAGATAAGAAAATAGAACTAATTATTGTTTTGTATAGTTTGTTATTTTGTGGTGCTTTCCACCACTAACTCAGGTTATAGGGAGGGTTGGGCACACACTAGCATGAATAGGCCTTTTATAACTGGCTATGCCTTATGAGTTCTGCAAAGCATTAAAGGCCATCTGGTGACCTACAGTTGCAAACTTCTAGGTCATTTGGTCTCTAGTAGAGTTGGCAATCATATCATTTCATCTTTTTTTAATGATAACCCTGTGAGTAGTTGGCTTGAATTACCTGGCTAGCTAGAGGTACATTATGTTAATACCCATATAAATGCTTAACTTTGTGTACTGATAACCATTTTGGCGGTTGTGATGTGGCAATGAATGCAGGTTTGATTCCAGGTCATGTTAAACAAAAAACTTTACAATTGGTTTTGCTGCTTCATCTTAAAGCATGCATTATTAGGAATAAGAGGAGACTGGTTAGCTTTTAGTCCAAGTATGGTGATGTGTTTTCAAGCAGACTGTTGCCTTGAAAGCTAGTGTGTTAAAAATCCTGCTCAGAGTGTCAGTCTTGTACAAAGAAGGATTCATGTTCATATATAATTCACATCTTTTTATCCTAAATATGCTCTTTATTTGCCACTGAATGTTCAACAGCCACCCATCCATCTGTTTCTGATATCAGAATTTTTTTCTTATGTTTGAAATGATACATTTTGTTTAAAGTATTAGTTGTTTAATCATTGAAAGTCTAGCTAACTTTTCAAGTCAAAATAGCTTTCAAGAAGTAAAAGACAAATTCATTCATGATGAAAGCATATAAATCCAATTAAAGCACATTACCTATTACTCTAGATGTGATATAACTCAAATCCAAATCTGCCTTGTTCACAGTTCTGAATTGAAAGAAAATATTTCAATAATAACAATTTTTTAGTGTTGTTTTGAAAACATACATGTATCATTCAAAAGTTTTCTTCAATAGACTTCATTACAATTGGTTATTTCAATATTTTGTTTGATATATCTTGAATTGTTTACAGTAAATGATACTTTTATAAACACTAGTCGTAAAATAATAATTTCATATCATTAAATGGTATAAAATAGTTATATATTCAAACTTACGCCGAGACCGTTTCCATGACTTTGGCTGAAGCATCTTTGATATTTTTCATTAAACTTCCTGCTCCACCTTTTAATGAACTAAATATTGACCCTGCTGTGGTTTGTCCCTCATTGTATGCTGAAGGCTGAGGTTGTGGGGGTGGTGCTTGTCTAACTGGGGAATCTGAATTATCTATTAAAATAATAATGATGTTTAATGATCATGGTAAAAGAAGCATCCCAAGAAGATCATTTCTAAACTGTAATATGATTTGACATAAAAACCTGCTAGTTAAAACAACCATGCACATATAACTTCCTTTATAAAACACCTATTTCATTTTTCTCCCAAAATAATTTCACTATGTTTAAGAACAGTGTGCAACTCGTATATTATTATTTACACATGTAAATGGTGATATATATTCTGTTTGTAATAAATAGTGATGATTTAAAAAGGTTAAAACAAAGAATCATGTTAACTTGTGCATGTTGAGTTTAACCAGCTAGCTATTTTAAGAGTTTTACCTGTGAAAGGTGTAGCAGATATTCCTTCAGTAATATTAAGTGGAGTTTTTAAGTTGATATTTCTGGCCGCTGCTACCTCCTGTAATCTGTCTAATACATCAGTTATGTTAGGTCTGTCATTGGGGTTAACTTGTAACAAAGATCCTATAAAATATTCCAATCAAAATGTTATAAAATTTGTCAAACATTAATGTTTTATCTGCTATTTGGGTTTATTAGTAATAAAAAATATATATCCTAAATGAAATGTGTATGTGAATTTGAAATTATCCATTCATGTCATGATTCACACTCATGCTGTGTAGATGCAGTTGAATGTGTACCTGTGCCTTACTTTTGCATGTGAGAGGGCTGCCTAAAAATTTATTTCATTGAGGTTTTATTTCATTTACTGTTTGGTCTCTTGTGTAGAGCTATTTCATTAGCAATCATGCCACATTTTCATCTAGATGTACGTAGCAATGAATAATTTTTGAAAAGCCAGCTTTAACGGACATCAAACTCTTCTGTTGACTGCTTTAAAATGCAGTCGACTCTCATTATCTCGAAGTCAGCTGGACCAGAGAAATATTTTGAGATATAGTTCGACTCAAACGCAACCCGGAAGTTTGATAGACCAAGGGACACAACTCTTGCTTAGCTTGGTAAAGCTAAAATAATTTGGATGAATATGGAAGGGGATAGATATTCTGATATCAGATCGATGTATTTGTATGTCATTGTCTTTTATTATCATAATAACATTAATTGTTTCAGTTACATTTTTTTCCCTTAGGCTTTATCTGAGAGAGTAATTTCCAATCCATCTTAGCGATATTTAGGTCATTTAAAGTTGACAAAATTTGTTATTCTCGGATGCAAGAAATTTTAGAAAATTTAGATTTCTCTTTATTTTCTTTCATTTCACTCATTCTTTTCAAAAGAAAATACAACAAGATTAAAGATGTCAATTGAGCAGTTTTAATGTGATCACCAACAGAAGTTTTAATCCCCACTTTATTAATTATTAGTGTGAATCACGATTACAAGTAATTGTTTAATGTTTTTGTAAACATTTTACATACTTTTTCATGACTGTATCACTAACTATTTATAATTTTTTTCAAAAAATAAACTTAGTTAAACAGTTGTGGAAATAGCATGTCATAAATCAATACAGTGTTCAGTGGCAAGAAATTTAATTACACGTGTATTGTCAGATTAACTCTTCAATCCATTCAAATCAGGGAGGTCATGTTTTCACATACAATTTCGACTCAACAGGAGTCGAAATACATACATTTATATGGAACAAAGTTCAAGATCACGTGAAAACTTCAACTCATCCGAAATTTCGAGTCAACCGAGTTCAAGACAACAAGAGTTAACTGTAGTAGCTATATTTGAGGTAATTGGTGACAATTATTGCAATGAATTTGTTAACTTTCAGAACAAGAATTGTTTTCCTATTTTTCAAAATCTATGATGTAATACACACTTACTGATGAGATCATGGAATACTGTGTACTCTCTGTCTGTATCTGGGATGGTATAGTTACCATTGATGATTCTAAGCTTAGCTGAGTCTTCGAATGGATGTACATTGAAACATAGAAGATATAGCACACAACCAAGTGCCTACAAAAAAAGATATGTTTGAAAGTAGCAGTAAATTGTACATTCATACAAATTATTAGTCAATTGAAATTGCTTCTCCCTACCTTTACAATAAAATATCACCTTCAATATATACTTCTGTTATGTCCTGAGAAATGAGAATGATATAACCTTTTCACAAACCCTTCTCAATAAGGAACTTTTAAATTCTATTAGCTGTTCAACAGTTCAATAATAAAGATTAATAATACCAGTACTTAAAATGGTAAATAAAATTCTGATTTTCCAAACTTTACATCGATCAGAAACCTGTGGAAACTGTTTTACCAGAGTTTAAACTAGTTATTGCTTGTTAAAAAAAATCACTCTGTTTTTCTTCTTAAATGTTCTCAAATATTTTCCTGTATGTCAAATTAAATGAACAAATAGATTTACATTTAAATAACTTACCCATATATCCAGACTTTCACATATAGGATAGTTCATGTATAAGTCTAACATTTCTGGAGATCTGTACATAGGTGTAGTGTTTCTTGTAATCTAAAAAAAATAAAAATAAAACTTCTAACTTTCTTATCATTAATATAGCTGTTAAATTAAAATGTGATTTATTTCTGTATGATATTAAAATCAAACTGTATTTTGATTTGCTGGTTTTATTGATTGACTGATTGACTGTATTTAACGCCACTATCAGCACTATTGCACAATTTGGTGGAGAACCACAGACCTTGGGTAGACAAGTTGACAATCCTAGTCAGTGAAAACTGGAGTCTAATGCATCTACCATGTGCTGAACTGACAACTTCAGTGTTGACAGGCTAGTGATACAGAAGTTCAACTATTAGACCACTCCTGGCAGATTTCAATACCACAAGGACCATAACTCCGGAATGGTAGAAGTGACAATCATCAATATTAACTTGACCTCCATTTTGTTAACAGTAACAAAATATTAAATTTGAAAAGCTTCAGTTGAACAGTTCATGAGTAAATGCTCGGACACTGTATAGCAGCAGCCCAGATGAAAAGCCTAACAAATGAATTTAATTTTTCTCTAAAAATTTGCAACTAGACTGATTGTGTGCTGCTGCTTTAAGATTTAATATGGTGGAAAGCACCCAATCTACATTAATTAGACATGAAGAAGAACAGAAATCATATTTACAATGTTTTGTTCATGAAATGATATGATTATAATTGTTACCTCATCCTCTACAAGACTCCTCTGTATAGCTGACCAACCAGAATCAGGATAATGGGTCTTAGTTGTAGCACTACCAAAATCACATAGCTTTATTGATCCTTGGGAACTCAAAAGCAGATTTTCTACCTGAAATAAAACAGTTCATTATGTACAATACTCAATGTTTGCAATGAAGTCTATTTCAAATTATCTTTTCAGTTAACACTGATTTAGAAGACCAAAAAAATCATAAAATGAAATAAATTTCATCAATTTTGCTGAATTTCGACAAAAGGTTTTAAATTATTGAGGCATAAACAAATTCACACATTACTCTATGGATGTGCTTTATTCTACTCTAATATCTTAGTAAACTTTTTGTTGGTTCTGTCAATATTTTTCTGAAAAAGTTTAAGTTTATAATGAAAATATTGATTCTGTGTGTATATATTACCTATTTAGACCTTGCATGATCATGATGATTACAATTTGTGGATTGTAAATGTACATGTATATTCTACCATTAAATGATTATTAAAATCTAGAGTTATCTCACCTTAAGATCTCTGTGGACTATAGGTGGGTTCTGTCTATGCATGTGTTGTACTGCTCGACATGTTTGATAGAAAGATAACAACACCTGGTCACATGGTAAAGGACCAGGTCTCCTATTTATAATATCTACTAACTGACCACCTGTAAAATTATCACATAATCATTATTATCAAAGGAGTAGGTCCGGTAAGGACCGATTTTGGCCTCAAATTTCAGTTTCATCTGACGAAAAATTTTGACCACTTTTTAAACACTTAAGTGTCTATTTTATTTCATTCAATTAATTTATGTGAAAGATTTTAACTTATTTAGTCATTAAAAACAATCCGATTTAAGCTAAAATATGAAAAATCTACCAAAAATGCGAAAAAATGCCACTTTTCAGATGCTTTTTGTCAAAAATGAAATTGGCCGCATCCGTGTTCATCCTCAATCTTTATATATGTTATGTATTATCATCAAATACAACTTCCATTTCAATATTTTGGATGAACACGAATGCGGCCACTTTCGTTTTACACGGAAACCATCTAAAATTTAACTAAAATGCTGGAATTGTGAAGATTTCAGTAATTTAGCATGACTTAATGGTGCGAGTACCCAATATATTTGCATTGTATTATCAAAAACAGCCCATATTTATGTAGCAGAAGCATTCTACTATCCAAAAAATAATAAAAAGTTTACATTTTAACAATTTTGTAAAACTGCTATATTTTGGGGCCAAAAAGCGGTCTTACTGGACCTACTCCTTTTAATGAATTATTGTTTGTTCAGTAGGACTTGTTTGTTTAAAGAATTTAATATTTTTTTTCAAACTGAATATTTACACTGCTTTTTTTCTCTTTTTCAAATCTTCAACTTTCCATATTATAAATTCCATTTAAGAAATGTACAAATCTGCATGTATCGTGAAGTCTTTTTTTTATGTTATTTTTTTGTGTGTTTTTTTTTTTTTTTTAGGTCTGTGAATTTCTTTGGTAAGTAAAGTAAATGTAGTAAACTTACCACCACACAGTTCCATCAGTAAGAGATATTCAGCCTGGCCGTGTCCTGATTCCTCCTTACCGATAGATGCAGCAGCTATGAATTGAACAATATTACTGTGACCTGTTAACTTTTTCTAGGCAGTGGTTAAGGAAACATAATTAATATGTTTTTACGATAATTTATTTTTTACATGTATCAAATGTATATCTTATTCAATAAACGGGGAATATGTCCATGGGATACAAATGATGCCCCTACTTGCAGTCATATAAAGTTATAAAGGGACATATTTGAAGATGGGTAAACGTGACACTAACCCAATCTGATCTGAGTTTCATAACACTTGGTTGAGGCAAACTTAAGAAAGTAAACTGAAACAAAAATTCTGCAATTTTTCTGTTTGTAAAGGGGCATTTATAACTCTAGAACAGTAAAAGCAACACCCCCAAAATTCATACTTGGTCTGTGTTTTGTGGTAAAAAGCATTGTGTATAAGTTTCATAACATTTGGGAAAGGCAAACTAAAGTTAGAGAACGGAAACCAAAATTTGGATGTTCTGACTGACGTACAGAAGGACAAGGGTAAAACTTAATGCCCCCTACACTACAGCAGGGGCATAATAAAATCTACCACAGACTACCATGCTAATTAAACCTTATTGCTTGGTTATTTTCCTGCCCCTAACCAGAAACCTATTCAGTCTTGACTAAAAGCTTTTGACAGACATACAGGGGTCGAATTTAAGCTTTTTTGTGTACTAGCCAGCCGGACCAGTGGACTGAAAACTCTACTGGTCCGGCTCCAAATCTACTGGTCCTGCAAAAATGACATTAATTTGACTATTCTAATATAAATGAAAGATGTTTAATTTTATTTTGATGCTTTCGTTTACATAAGTTAGACAAGTAACAAAGGAATAGTCATTATTCTGATTTTGATAAAGGATTTGGTAATCTCAATGATTTTCTTTATCAAAATCAGGATCAAGGACAGAAAAAATATCCACATTTTCTTCCACGTCATCGCAAATTTGACGATTCAGTTACGAAAATACATTTCCTATCTAGGTCTGTCACTGCAAATTTTTTACATATTGTACAGTTCATTAAATTCAGATCTACTATATAATGCAACCATTCACGATCTTTTTCCCATGATTTTTGGTATTTGCGTTTCCTTTTGTTACTTTCGCATACTTTATTTCGATCTTCCTTTTGATTTTCAGTTACCTTAATTTTTTTGTCCGGCGGTTTAACTCCTTCCAAAAATTTCCACATTTTGTATTGTTGTGAAGGACGCTCACCCGAGATATTAATTAACTTGATCAATTGTAATACCCCCCAGTACCGTGTAATTGATTTCACAGGTAAATTGTTTTGTAAACAAACGAGATTGCGATGCAATCAGTGATTTTTATCGACAAATTTCTACTGGTCCGCCAGACCACCAGCTGACAAAATCTACTGGTCTGACGCAAATTTTACTAGTCCCGGACTACTGGACTAGCGCTAATTTCGACCCCTGCAGACATACTATAGGCCAATTATATAAAACATGACATTTAACTTATGAGTATGTATTCTTCCTATACTACCAAGATAGATAATCAATGTTATCTGTAGTATTTATAGTAATGGATACCATGAATCTAATCTCTTCTAATACTGCTTTGTTCTTTTCTTCATCGTTGGCTAATAACCTCTGAAAACATAATCAAAATCATATAAATATTGTATTTCTAATGTCACAATAATCTTCTTTACAAATTGTAGTATTTAAGTTAGCTTCCAACACCCAACCAACCTCCTGAAATTTGTTTTTGTGAAAGAATGTAAAAGTTTCCTGAATTATCATTCTATTAGTAATATGGGTTTACATTACAATGGGCCAATGCCACTAACCACAACAGTATCTAGTATTCATGGACCTGAAGGAGTCCCATATGACAATTAATTTTTATATCTGATTGATGCAGTTGTAGAATAAATATTTTGCAACTACTACATCATGTATGTAATACTATGTATAATAATTGTATATACATGTTATAATGGTTCATAAATATTAAAATCTCATATATTAGTTTTTATTTTTCCATGAAAAACTTGTGATACTAAGTTAATGCAAAATACTGTCTATGATGAAACATGACTAGCACTATCTACCATGCCACTTTAGATTGATTGATTGATTGTGACAATTTGTCTGTGTTTGGCACTTTCAGTATGGCTATATTGTGGCAGTCGGTTTTTATTGGTGGAGGGACATCGACATTCTGCAGTAAAACTGACAATCCTAGTCAATTAAAATTGGAGTCAAATGTGCCTTCCACATGCAGTGTTCTAACTCACAACCTCAGGGTTAGTGATACAGTAGATGAAGTACTAAGACCAGATGGCTACTGAGGCCACACTTATATTGATGCCAAAAGACAAGATCTAATTGAACATATACATGTCTGAGTTATTTACCTTGAGAGCAAAATCCTTTCCACTGGTAGTGTCTTGAGCAATGTATACAAAGGCAAATCCACCTGTAATAAACAGACATGTAGGTTATACAACACATGAAGGTTAACTATTATCCCTATGCCCACATTAACCAGATGCTCCGCAGGGCGTAGCTTTATACGACCGCAGAGGTTGAACCCTGAACAGTTGGGGCAAGTATGGACACAACATTCAAGCTGGATTCAGCTCTAAATTTGGATTGTGATTAAATAGTTGACACAGCATAGGTTTCTGACACAGAATGAATGTGTTCTAATGAACTTAAAATTTTTGTTTTCTCTTAGAGCAATTCACTATGCTGTTGAATATTAATCCTCTCAAAAAAATGTTTGAAGAAATTTTCTTTTTTATTTATGAAATTTCAAATGAGAAAAATTGAACCCAATTTTTTTAATCACATTCCCCTTTCCCTTATTCCAAAACTAATCTCAATTAAAATTTTAATGGAGTTTGCAACAATAACTACTCATTTAAATACATCATAAAATATTAAGATGTAAAAAAAACTGCTTGTTATCCCTGAATGGTAAAGATTATTTTAATTTATCAGTTGGTAGTAAAAAGTGAATATACATTGTATATTGTATATAACAAAGATTTAAGTTGATTCTGGACAAAGAAAGATAACTCCAATTAAAAAAAATCTTGCTATTGCACAATATTTTGCAATTAGATATTTCTTGCTTACTATTCTGGACAAAGAAAGATAACTCTAATTAAAAAAAAATTAGCTATTTCACAATATTGTGCAATTAGATATTTCTTGCCATTGCGCAATACTGTGCAATTGAAAAGACTTGCTATTGCACAATACTTAATATAATAATTTTGGATCCTGATTTGGACCAACTTGAAAACTGGGCCCATAATAAAAAATCTAAGTACATTTTTGGATTCAGCATATCAAAGAACCCCAAGATTTCAATTTTTGTTAAAATCAGACTAAGTTTAATTTTGGACCCTTTGGACTTTAGTGTAGACCAATTTGAAAACAGGACCAAAAATGAAGAATCTACATACACAGTTAGATTTGGTATATCAAAGAACCCCATTTATTCAATTTTTGATGAAATCAAACAAAGTTTAATTTTGGACCCCGATTTGGACCAACTTGAAAACTGGGCCAAAAATCAAGAATCTAAGTACATTTTTAGATTCAGCATATCAAAGAACCTAACTGATTCATTTTTTGTCAAAATCAAAGTAAGTTTAATTTTGGACCCTTTGGACCTTAATGTAGACTAATTTGAAAACGGGACCAAAGGTTAAGAATCTACATACACAGTCATGACAGTTAGATTCGGCTTATCAAAGAACCCCAATTATTCAATTTTGATGAAATCAAACAAAGTTTAATTTTGGACCCTTTGGGCCCCTTATTCTGTTGGGACCAAAACTCCCAAAATCAATACCAACCTTCCTTTTATGGTCATAAACCTTGTGTTTAAATTTTATAGATTTCTATTTACTTATACTAATGTTATGGAGCGAAAACCAAGAAAAATGCTTATTTGGGTCCCTTTTTGGCCCCTAATTCCTAAACTGTTGGGACCTAAACTCCCAAAATCAATACCAACCTTCCTTTTGTAGTCATTAACATTGTGTTTAAATTTATTGATTTCTATTTACTTAAACTAAAGTTATTGTGCGAAAACCAAAAATAATGCTTATTTGGGCCCTTTTTTGGCCCCTAATTCCTAAACTGTTGAAACCAAAACTCCCAAAATCAATCCCAACCGTTCTTTTGTGGTCATAAACCTTGTGTCAAAATTTCATAGATTTCTATTAACTTAAACTAAAGTTATAGTGCGAAAACCAAGAAAATGCTTATTTGGGCCCTTTTTGGCCCCTAATTCCTAAAATGTTGGGACCAAAACTCCCAAAATCAATACCAACCTTCCTTTTGTGGTCATAAACCTTGTGTTAAAATTTCATAGATTTCCATTCACTTTTACTAAAGTTAGAGTGCGAAAACTAAAAGTATTCGGACGCAGGACGACGACGACGACGCAGACGCCAACGTGATAGCAAATTTTGCGGTTGTATAAAAATCAAAAAGAAATGGTTCTCATTATCAGTTTAAGCCCTCTTTTGGTCAGGAAAGCTAAAAAACTTTTCAAAATTCAAGATACCAGGTGTATTAGTGTATATGTTGTGTACAAGTTATCATTTTGTACAAATTATAATTTGTACAAAAATATTGTACAAATTATAATTTGTATTTTGACTTTGTACAAATTGTAATTTGTACAAAAAGTGCTTGTACAAATTACAATTTGTACAAAAATGGGCAAAAATTCACTTATAACTTGTACAATAATTTATCATATGGATTTTGGTGCAAAAAGCATTGATACACATTATTGAATTTCTATTAAATGACCTGTAACACAGGACACATAGGTTACACAATTCAATCCTAGTTCTTATCATTAGTAAGGGCAGGTGATCTAGTGATTTATGGAATCAGGTATTGCAAACCATCTTTTGACTCTCAAATCTATGACTGTGCATAAAACTTAACAGAAATCAGTTGAGACAATCTAAACTTTAAAAAACAACATAAAACTTATGCAGAACAGACAGACGGACTTTTATTTTATAAGAAAACTAGTTGGTGTAGTATTATAAAATCATCAGACCCAACGGCATTGAACCATCAATCTTTTCACAAACAAAAGTGAAGTGGAATTATTCATCTAAATCCAATCTTTTGATGTACCAATTACAAATTTAAATTATCACTTGTTTAAAGAAAGATTTGATTGTTTTCATGACTTTATGAAATAACGAATAAGTGGCAACAAATCTTTTGAGATCCTTTTCACAATCATCAAAATGCTGTAGACGATCTTTCACAAAACAAAATATCAAACTTAACAAATATAATCGTTTTTGCAAAGTTTATGAATAAAACAAGTTCCTCAAAATAACGATAAGAGCTAATCAAGCAGTACGATTGAATGATTTTTTTTTAAAGAAAAGGTAGTTTATGTATTAAAAATTTGAAAAAAATCCTGTTTGTTTACTTTTTTTTCTGTTAAATATTTCAAAGATCAATCTGCCTTTAGTAGTTGTGTAAAAACGGTGTATTTTGTTAATAAGGTTTAGTGTGTGGTCAGTTAATTACAGTTCTATCGTGTGAATCAATGCATTTTTCACCAAAAATTCATATTTAAAACTGTTGTACAAGTTATAAGTGAATTTTGGTCAAATTGTGTACAAATTGTAATTTGTACAGGCACGTTTTGTACAAATTATAATTTGCACAAAGCAATGCAAAGTCAAAATACAAATTATAATTTGTACAATATTTTTGTACAAATTATAATTTGTACAATATTTTTGTACAAATTATAATTTGTACAAAATGATAACTTGTACACAACATATATATAAACAAATCTACATCAATTGAAATAGGTCTACCAGACTTATTTATGTAATATTATTAATGCAATTTTTTTTATCAAATTTATTATGAAAAATATTTATAAAAAGTGTTTATTATAATGAGAATTGAAGACAATAACTATTATTATTCAAAGAATAAACAAAGCCTCCATTCACATATATTTCTATTGTGGTCCTGTCAGGTGTTACTGCTTTAACATAAATATGAGAAAAAATAAAAGTAACTTCAAAGCTGTGAAAATAACTGAATATTTGACATGATTCCTAATTTAATTATATATGGGGAATGTCTTTCAATAATATCAATGATTCCTATATCTAAGTTATAGAATCAACCAATCAAATGATGTATAATTGCCAAATGTTAAGATTATTGATCTCTGCAGTGGTAAGGACAGATTCCTAGTGTATTGATAAAAAATATGCAGAACTAACATCCAACAATCAATAGTAGCATTATCACTTTCTAAAAAGGTCATCAATACCATTACCATTATGCATAGCATTCTGCTGTTGTATCAGTATTGGGTACACCAAGATATTGCATAGAAATGAAACAGTGACACAACAACACAAAACAACCCAAAAAGATATATATATTGAGTATTTACTTACATATTAGGAGTACACAATGTACAAGCATGATGTGAATATAATATAAAAAACTTGGGTATCCTTAATTTGTTTAATCTAAGTACACCTTGAGACTCATTTCCACTTCCTAACAAAGTAAAGGTCTCACTAGGATATTTAGGGTGAGTCCTGGGACTCATTACTTTTTATAAAGTTGAGGCCCTAAAGAGCCTGTGTAGCTCACTTTGTCTATGAGCATATCAAACATCAAGCACACTCTCCAACAAAAATCAAGACGAGAATATCCTTATTTTGATCTTTTAGTCTGTCTAGTTTCTTTGACATATTTTAAAATAGATCTTGCCTTGCTGATAATTTTTGTGAATTAAAGTGGTTTTTTTTCTTCTATTATAATCTAAATCATATGAGGCGTAACAAAAAGAAAATGTTTCTCTCTAATGACTGTATAAAATATCATAGTTTTCATGATAACAGGCAAAAATGAAGAGAAAAAAGGTCATTTACATGTATGGGCAATAACTCCAATAAACAGTTTTGACATATATGGACAATTGGTAGATCTCATAATTAAGGTCTTTCCTTTCTTAAATGGAAAGACCTTACTGTATTTCGTTTGTTTATTATTATTATTAAGGTCTTTCCTTTCTTAAATGGAAAGACCTTACTGTATTTCGTTTGTTTATTATTAAGGTCTTTCCTTTCTTAAATGGAAAGACCTTACTGTATTTCGTTTGTTTATTATTATTATTATTATTATTATTATTCTTTTTCCTCGTCCGTTTTCAAAGTCCAAAATCAAGAAAAGTACGCAACATATCCAAATGATCTTTGGTATCATGTATTGGAGGTATAATATCTATCTTGTATTAGAATAACCAAGGTTTACTGTTTACCTTATAGGAGTTATCTCCCCAATTACAAAAAACACTGTTATCACTACTTCTCATAAACTATAAGACTTAGCGGCAAATGGTTTTTTTTTAAATGTTCCTTGCCAAAAGTTACAACTTCAAATAACTTTAACCGAAGCGATCCAGTGACCTTTTATAGGAGTTATTTCCCCTTGAATATTTAAATTTTCGATATGCATATAAATCTCATGAACCGTAAGTCATAAAGACTGCGGGTCTTCAGATTTGAGTTCATTGGACCAAAACTAGAAAATATAGGTCAAGGTCAAAGGTCAAGGTCATATTTTAGATTTTCAAAAGTTTTTCATTTCCCTATAACTATTGAACGGTTATAGATACAGAAAAAATAAGCAGTTGAAAATGATTGGTACTTCAAGGGGCAACTTTTTTACATTATGACTATACTGATTTACCATCATGTAAGGGACATAACTCCCATTGATGGTTTTTAAAAAGCCATTTTTAGGCAAAACTCTTTAACAAAAGGTCTTTGACCCATACGGTCTTTTGCAATGACCTTGTGGAGCAATGACCTTGACGAAGGTACGAAGGTCACAAGGTCAATGGTCAAGGTCATCAAATTATGTGTTTTTTGGCACTATTTAAACAGTTTTATGTGTGTTTGAATTCCAACCAATCAATCAATCAATCAATCATTCAATCAATCAATCAATCAATCAATCAATCAATCAATCAATCAATCAATCAATTAATCAATCAATCAATCAATCAATCAATCAAAGCAAGTTTCCGTTTCATGTGTTTAATACGGGATCCAAGGTCTCTTTTTTTCGCTTGTTTTAATTGACACTTTCCAACGTGTTTAACCAACGTGTTTAACCAACGTGTTTAACCAACATGTTTTACCAACGTGTTTAACCAACCAACCAACCAACCAACCAATCAATCAATGCATGTTTCTGTTTCATGTGTTTCATACGGGATCCAATGTTGTTTTTTTTTCGCTTGTTTTAATTCAGCCTATCCAACCAACGTGTTTAACCAACGTGTTAAACCAACATGTTTAACCAACGTGTTTAACTAACCAACCAACGTGTTTAACTAACCAATCAATCAATGCATGTTTCCATTTCATGTGTTTCATACGGGATCCAAGGTTGTTTTTTTTGCTTGTTTTAATTGACCTTCTCAACGTGTTTAACCAATCAACGTGTTTTACCAACGTGTTTAACCAACATGTTTAACCAACATGCTAAACCAACGTGTTTAACTAACCAACCAACGTGATTAACCAACCAACCAATCAATCAATGCATGTCACGTTTCATGTGTTTCATACGGGATCCAAGGTTTTTTTTTCGCTTGTTTTAATTGAGCCTATCCAACCAACGTGTTTAACCAACCAACCAATCAATCAATGCATTTCACGTTTCATGTGTTTCATACGGGATCCAAGGTTGTTTTTTTTTGCTTGTTTTAATTGACCTTTTCCAACGTGTTTAATCAATCAATGTGTTTAACCAACGAGTTTCACCAACATGTTTAACCAAAGTGTTTAACTAACCAACCAACGTGTTTAACCAACCAACCAATCAATCAATGCATGTCACGTTTCATGTGTTTCATACGGGATCCAAGGTTTTTTTTCCGCTTGTTTTAATTGAGCCTATCCAACCAACGTGTTTAACCAACGTGTTTCACCAACATGTTTAACCAACGTGTTTAACTAACCAACCAACGTGTTTAACCAACCAACCAATCAATCAATGCATGTCACGTTTCATGTGTTTCATACGGGATCCAAGGTTTTTTTCCCGCTTGTTTTTATTGAGCCTATCCAACCAACGTGTTTAACCAACGTGTTTAACCAACGTGTTTAACCGACGTGTTTAACCAACGTGTTTTACCAACGTGTTTAACTAACCAACCAACGTGTTTAATCAACCAACCAATCAATCAATGCATGTCACGTTTCATGTGTTTCATACGGGATCCAAGGTTTTTTTTTCGCTTGTTTTAATTGAGCCTATCCAACCAACGTGTTTAACCAACGTGTTTAAACAACGTGTTTAACCAACATGTTTAACCAACGTGTTTAACCAACCTACCAATCAATCAATGCATTTCACGTTTCATGTGTTTCATACGGGATCCAAGGTTGTTTTTTTTGCTTGTTTTAATTGACCTTTTCCAACGTGTTTAACCAACGAGTTTCACCAACATGTTTAACCAACGTGTTTAACTAACCAACCAACGTGTTTAACCAACCAACCAATCAATCAATGCATGTCACGTTTCATGTGTTTCATACGGGATCCAAGGTTTTTTTTTCCGCTTGTTTTCATTAGGCCTATCCAACCAACGTGTTTAACCAACGTGTTTAACCGACGTGTTTAACCAACGTGTTTAACCAACGTGTTTAACTAACCAACCAACGTGTTTAACCAACCAACCAATCAATCAATGCATGTCACGTTTCATGTGTTTCATACGGGATCCAAGGTTTTTTTTTCGCTTGTTTTAATTGAGCCTATCCAACCAACGTGTTTAACCAACATGTTTAACCAACGTGTTTAACCAACATGTTTAACAAACGTATTAAACTAACCAACCAACGTGTTTAACCAGCCAACCAATCAATCAATGCATGTTTCCGTTTCATGTGTTTAATACGGAATCCAAGGTCTCTTTTTTTTTCGCTTGTTTCAAGAGACCCTATATCAAGTGTTTAATTAATAAACCAATCATCCAACCAACCAACCAACCAACTAATCAATAAATTAATCAATCAATATATATGATATATTTATTTATGACAGTATAATTAAAAGAAAATGGAAGGAAAGACCTATCAATTATTCAAGAAGAATTGAACTTTAATTATTATTATTATTCTTTTTCCTCGTCCGTTTTCAAAGTCAAAAATCAAGAAAAGTACGCAACATATATAAATGATCTTTGGTACCATGTATCAATGGTATAATATCTATCTTGTATTAGAATAACCAAGGTTTACTGTTTACCTTATAGGAGTTATCTCCCCAATTACAAAAAACACTGTTATCACTACTCCTCATAAACTATAAGACTTAGCGGCAAATGGTTTTTTTTAAAATGTTCCTTGCCAAAAGTTACAACTTCAAATAACTTTAACCGAAGCGATCCAGTGACCTATTATAGGAGTTATTTCCCCTTGAATATTTTAATTTTCGATATGCATATAAATCTCATGAACCGTAAGTCATAAAGACTGCGGGTCTTCAGAATTGAGTTCATTGGACCAAAACTAGAAAATATAGGTCAAGGTCAAAGGTCAAGGTCATATTTTAGATTTTCAAAAGTTTTTCATTTCCCTATAACTATTGAACGGTTATAGATACAGAAAATTTAAGCAGTGAAAAATGATTGGTATTTCAAGGGGCAACTTTTTTACATTATGACTATATTGATTTTACCAAACAAAAGGTCCTTGACCCAAACGGTCTTTTGAAATGACCTTGTGGAGCAATGACCTTGACGAAGGTCAGAAGGTCAAAGGTCAAGGTCATCAAATTATGTGTTTTTGGCACTATTTAAACAGTTTTATGTGTGTTTGAATTCCAAGCAACCAAGCAACCAACCAACCAACCAACCAACCAACCAACAAACCAACCAACCAACCAATCAATCAATCAATCAATCATTCAATCAATCAATCAATACACGTTTCCGTTTCATGTGTTTCATACTGGATCCAAGGTTTTTTTGTTGCTTGTTTTAATTGACCCTTTTCAACGTGTTTAACCAACGTACGTGTTTAACCAACGTGTTTAACCAACATGTTTAACCAACATGTTAAACCAACGTGTTTAACCAACCAATCAATCAATCAATGCATGTTTCCGTTTCATGTGTTTAATACGGGATCCAAGGTTGTTTTTTTTTATCGTTTTAATTGACCCTTTCCAACGTGTTTAACCAATCAACGTGTTTAACCAACGTGTTTAACCAACATGTTTAACCAATATGTTAAACCAACGTGTTTAACTAACCAACCAACGTGTTTAACCAACCAACAAATCAATCAATGCATGTCACGTTTCATGTGTTTCATACGGGATCCAAGGTTGTTTTTTTTTGCTTGTTTTAATTGACCTTTTCCAACGTGTTTAACCAATCAACGTGTATAACCAATCAACGTGTTTAACCAACATGTTTATCCAACTTGTTTAACTAACCAAACCAACGTGTTTAACCAACCAACCAATCAATCAATGCATGTCACGTTTCATGTGTTTAATACGGGATCCAAGGTTTTTTTTTTTATCGTTTTAATTTACCCTTTCCAACGTGTTTAACCAATCAACGTGTTTAACCAACGTGTTTAACCAACATGTTTAACCAACATGTTTATCCAACGTGTTTAACTAACCAACCAACGTGTTTAACCAACCAACCAATCAATCAATGCATGTCACGTTTCATGTTTCATACGGGATCCAAGGTTTTTTTCCGCTTGTTTTAATTGAGCCTATCCAACCAACGTGTTTAACCAACGTGTTTAACCAACATGTTTAACCAACGTGTTTAACTAACCAACCAACGTGTTTAACCAACCAACCAATCAATCAATGCATGTCACGTTTCATGTGTTTCATACGGGATCCAAGTTTTTTTTTCGCTTGTTTTAATTGAGCCTTTCCAACCAACGTGTTTAACCAACATGTTTAACCAACATGTTTAACCAACGTGTTTAACTAACCAACCAACGTGTTTAACCAACCAACCAATCAATCAATGCATGTCACGTTTCATGTGTTTCATACGGGATCCAAGGTTTTTTTTTGCTTGTTTTAATTGACCTTTTCCAACGTGTGTAACCAACGTGTTTAACCATATGTTTAACCAAGATGTTAAACTAACGTGTTTAACTTACCAACCAACGTGTTTAACCAACCAACCAATCAATCAATGCATGTCACGTTTCATTAGTTTCATACGGGATCCAAGTTTTTTTTTTCGCTCGTTTTAATTGAGCCTATCCAACCAACGTGTTTAACCAACGTGTTTAACCAACATGTTCAACCAACGTGTTTAACTAACCAACCAACGTGTTTAACCAACCAACCAATCAATCAATGCATGTCACGTTTCATGTTTCATACGGGATCCAAGGTTTTTTTTCGCTTGTTTTAATTGAGCCTATCCAACCAACGTGTCTAACCAACATGTTTAACCAACGTGTTTAACCAACCAACCAATCAATCAATGCATGTCACGTTTCATGTGTTTCATACGGGATCCAAGGTTTTTTTTCGCTTGTTTTAATTGAGCCTATCCAACCAACATGTTTAACCAACATGTTTAACCAACGTGTTTAACCAACGTGTTTAACCAACATGTTTAACAAACGTATTTAACTAACCAACCAACGTGTTTAACCAGCCAACCAATCAATCAATGCATGTTTCCGTTTCATGTGTTTAATACGGAATCCAAGGTCTCTTTTTTTTCGCTTGTTTCAAGAGACCCTATATCAAGTGTTTAATTAATAAACCAATCAACCAACCAACCAACTAATCAATAAATTAATAAATCAATATATATGATATTTTTATTTATGACAGTATAATTAAAAGAAAATGGAAGGAAAGACCGATCAATTATTCAAGAAGAATTGAACTTTAATTCTAACCATATTTGTTCATTTCAGATTTTCTCTATTTATAAAGGTTGAAAATATAGACAAAAATTGCATTTACCCAGGTCTAACTGTGTTCTATTTATAGCCATGTCAACCATGATGGTTGGTAGACGTGGTCATCTGACACATTTTTTGAACTAGATACCTTAATCATGATTTTTGCCAAGTTTGGTTGAATTAATATTTGTCTAAGTAGTTTCAGAGGAGAAAATATTTGAAAAGATTACAAAAATTTACAAAAAAATTGTTAAAAATTAAGTATTTGGGCAATGACTTTTGAAGGGTCAATTAATTGCTTTGGTCATGTTGACTTATTTGTAGATCTTACTTTGCTTAACAATTTTTCTGTTTACAATTTATCTCTATCTATTATAATATTCAAGATAATAAGCATATTGCAGAGCACAGCTGGATACAACTGCAGAGGTCCATCCCTGAATAGAATAACTGTAGTCAAAGAACATGGAATTGGTTATACATGTATGATTTGAATTTATATATTTTGCTTTTTGTGCAATACACTTTGCTGTTGCCAATTCACCCCCTTTTTTTGCTTTAGTGCAATACACTATGCTGTTGCATAAAATATAATATTTGGAAAAATTTCTGAAATCTGAAATAAGAAAAAAGTGTCACAAACCCCCCCTCCTCATTTTTTTTTTACACTTTCCCCTTTTTTCCCAAAAGAAACATTCTTTCCCTCAACATATGGTCATAATCTCAAAATGATTTACAGAAAGCAGGAAAGTTCATAAATATCATTTTAAATTTAGTTTGTACATCCATCATGGCGACCATTGTGATTTCCTTAGTCGCCAGGTTGGATGTACACACTATATTTAAAATTATCTTTATGAACTAACCTGCTTTCTGCAAATCATTTTTAAGTTATAAAATTCCTTTCAAATATAATACTATTTATTAATCAATATCAAAAGTCACCAGTATGTACTTATATTAAAATTTCAAGTGTTATTCGGTCATTGCAAGTGTTCTTCAGATAATAACAGTGCTATTCAATCATTCAAGTACCGATTAATAATTTAACCCTTATGTTCTATCTTAAGCCATGGCGGCCATCATGGTTGGTTGGCAGGGTAATCTGACACATTTTTAAAACTAGATACCCCAATGATGACTGTGGTCAAGTATGGTTAAATTTGGCCCAGTAGTTTAAGAGGAGAAGATTTTTGTAACAGACATGAATTTAAATTTGATAATTGTTCCACCGCGTGTTTTAGTCTTGAATCGGGAGTTTTTGATCTCACCACCAGAACTAAAACTCAGATCGAAATAGCTATAAAATGTAACTTTCAAATAGATTTAAAATCATTAAAATAAAAATGCTTCCCAGAAACGTCGCCAATCTCAACTTGTGAGTGACAAGCAGAAAGTAGCAAAGACAAACTTTTCTATCCGATCGTTCTTCAACAAAGACTCAACTCGGTAATTGATTGTATTTTTTTAACTATTGAAATATAATTTTATCACTGGCTGTTATTGAACGATCGCCTATTTTTGGGAAAGTAAAATATTATGTAAAATGTAACCATTTGGGTCATGACCTTTGACATGACTAAAAATAGCTACGGAAGCTTAAAATAACTTGATGTAGTTGTTAGACAATTCATTTTCGCAGTTGTATTTTCGATCTATCTAATTTCGAAGCAGAATTTATCTCAATTAAAATGAAAACTATATATTTCTTGAAAATTTACGGAGTTGTAATTATTTAAAAAAAAAGTTGTATAAAGATATTTAAACCATTCAAATTGTAGACGCCAGTTACTGATGTTATAACTTATATGATCCGGACTAATATTTATAGAGCGAATCAAGACAGTGATCAGCATAAACATTCACTTTCCTTGGAACTTAATCAGACTGTCGTTGTGGTTTTTTTTATTCATGTGAAGTGTGAATGTGTATTACTATGTATAATGACAATGTATGAATGACTTATAATATATTTTAATGCAAATTTTATAGAATAAATAATCAAAACAACAACTTATGATAAATCTTTATTGTCAAAAAAAAAGCAATGTAAAACAATGTAAATATGACACAAAAACTAGACGGATGCACACAGGTACGACACACAAAAAAAAATTGAGAGTTGCCTTTTCCTAACCTAAAAAAGTGCCCTGCCCTCCACTGGCACCCTGCCCCTTTCAATTTCTAGCTAGAGCACTGACCAGAGACATATAATACAAAGTATGTAAATACTCCATACATATCAACCTCTGACAATGAGAAATCATGTCATGACATGACATGATATGTCAAAAAGCGTGTGAAAACGCGTGACGTAGATGGGGACTTGTTAATATGAATGTGGTAATGTTCATAATTTTTGAATATAAAAAAACAATATATATTCTACTGTGAACTTTGATTGTATTAAGCAGTGGTCTGTTATGTTGCTTTTAAAGCACCACCACTAGGCACATATTCAAAACAACTGCCAGTTTCAAGTTTAGTTACATTTATTTGATAACAGCACACAAAAAAATGTAACATAGTCAAGTTCTGATCAGAATTCAGTGTCAATTTCTTTATAATTGAAAAGGCTCTCCCACAGTAGGAATTGATATTTGACTGAATTAGCTTCATCAAGATTTGAAAGAATGTCATAATGTTGGTTTTTTTTGGCAATGTAAAATGTCATTATCTCTGCCATTGCTCCATTGGTATTGCCTGGTTAAAACTGGGGAGTTCATCAGAAGAAAGCTGGTACTATGAGAGCTGATCCAACAGTTCTGTGATATTTTTATCCCCATGGCCTGTAGAAATCTGCTGACGTGTTGGCTAGATTTATTGAAAAAGAAAAATGTTTTATAAATTTAATTTCCATTAGATAAACATGTTAAATGCTTATTCAAATAGCTACATTGTATTTCTCCTCTCACATGTATTGGTTTTTTTTATCATTGCAACATAGAATGCACAAATTATGCGTTACTTGTCACTCGATCATTTAAACTCGAAACTCCAAAATATAATTTATAAATATTGAATCTTGCCGTACACATCGTTTTGGCTTAACAATCGGCACTTTAGACGACGGTACAGGCCCTGAAAGTGACCTCGTTCTGTGCACATTTCCCCAATAAAATGAATTTGAAAGAAAGACACAAAATCGTTAAAACTAATCACAAGCTACTTACCTTTTACTGTTTGTCCATAGAAAAATAAACAATATGACAGCCAAACATTTACTTCAAATTTTTCGGTATTTATCGCCGAATAAGGAAAAAACCCGAGAACAGCGATATGACTAACGACCAAAAAATGAAAAGAACAAAAAAGCGTGTAATTGCGTGTAAAGTGGTGAAAAGCGTGTACACGCCATGTGACAAAATCCTCGCGTGTAAACCGTTGAAAAAGCGTGTATTACACGCGAATATCATGTCACTTGACATGTATGAAATACTCTGGTATAACAATAGAAAATAAACCTGTTAATTGTATCATTATCATACAATTGAAAGATTTCAACTAGCACTTCACTAAGGTTTTCATAGGTATTGAAGTGGGGTAGGGACATATATATACAACGGTATGGCATCTTTTTTCATAAGTGGGGCGAGTTGGCACTATTATGGGGACGAAGTCCATAATTACAGTAGAAAAATCAATAAAAAAAAAAAATCGGGAAAATTTCCCGAATTTTTCATTCTACTAATGAACTCAAAATCGTTAACTTTTTTTTCCAGATCTACTACCGTTTCCGGTCTTCTTCCGTTTCCGGTCTTGTTTGCATGAGACTTTGAATAAAATGTATATTTATCAACATATCAACAAATATAGGAAGGAACTCAACACACAATCAATTTTAATAATTGTCCGATATGAAAAAAAACGTTACCTTGATAACAGCTTTTCTTTGTTTACATTGAATATGACGTCATAACTTAAATAACGTCACAATTAAATCCCTAACAACAGAACCAATATAGGAAACGTTGCGGTATTTCCGTTTATCAACATGTTTGAATAAAAAAAAATTAATACAGATTTCGTCCCCATTCACAGGTAATGCCTGCCTCATATTAAATTCATCATCATGATCATGGTTTATTTTTTTGTCATGTGTGGGGCGAGTTGGCAGACCTTATTTCAGCACAATTTTTAACCCTTTTCATAAGTGGGCGATGTTATCCAACCTATTTGCATTGAGATTTTACCCTTTTTCATTAGTAGGGCAAGTTGGTAAACAAGACTGGGGCGATTTTTAAGAAAGTGGGGCGATAAGGTGTGGGTTGATTTGCCAGTGGGCGATTTGTCATGGATTCTTTCCAACTACTACTTCAATTGTGAATTGACCCAACGCAGAGAAGAAAGACATGTCTGACATAAAGATTTATGGATCTTCATGACATTTGACATCTCTATTACTTTTTTTAAATGAAAGTACAAGGATTTGTATAGTAATAATCTCGCGCTGCATAAGACATGTAAGACATTATACTACAGTCTATGCAAAAGCTCACGAGATTCCAATCCTTCTTACTATACAAATCCTTGGAAAGTACAATGTTCTAAAAGTGTTATTATAATCTCACTCTCATGTTAATGTTGATAAGTTACCTTCTGCAATGACCCTTTTCACACGGAGTTTCTGGTTTCCCAGCTCAACCATTTGACCAACAAAATCATTCTCAGCACCACCTGGACCACCACCGCTTATTATCCCAAACGCTGACTTGAAAAAGTCCGTCATTTCGTATTGCTTTATGATTTAGACTATCTGGACATTGTGACAGGCGTAGAGAGGTGACGTCAATTTGCCGGAAGTAACTCAATTTGCGATTATCCTAAACATAAACTAATCGGTGTTTTATCGCACTTAAATATAGTGAGTCATTTAAAATATATACCAAGTATTCGTTCTTTTAAATATTAAAGTTAGCATGGGGATATAAATAATAATTGAAAAAAATGCAATGTGTTACGACTTTATGAAATGACATATAACCACAAAACAATCAATGGAAAAGTACACGAAGAAGAACATACATTGTTTTCAGTTTTAAAACTAGCCGCTATTGATAAGTAAATCGCATTTGTCCTATGGAACTCTGATATAGCCAACTACCAGGGGCGTAGCTAGGTATTCAGTCAACTGTAGGCACCAATCGGCAGGGGGTCTGGGGACCGCTTAAGGCCACCAACAGGTCCAGGGCAGAGCCCTTGTAAGGGGTTCAGGGGGGCCAAGCCCCCCGACGGAAAACGGTTTTCAGCGTTTTAGCTGCAACATTTTATGTACAAAAATATTAAATTTACTGGTTATTTAATCATGATAATTATAAAATACATGATGAAAAGTTCGAAGAGTTATGAATAATATACCATAACATCTGACTGGTGAATTAAATAACGCAGTACAATCCGTAATATAAAAAAAAATACAATATGCATTGCCCAGCGTAGATCAGCGTATCCCTTTAATTAAGCATTACACCCTGTTTGGTATTATCATATCTATTCCGTTCTGATTGATATATACGTTTAACTTAATTAATAGTCATTGACGATTCTTCATTAACAAAAATAGGCACGTAAACACTGATACTATACTATATAATAGAACTATCCTTTTGGCTAGACATCAACCATCAATCTTTTGAATCTTAAACCTTCACCCTAGCCACATAAACACATACAGACATAGTCGATGCCTAACAAAATTCAAAAATTTCGTATTTCTTTATATCCTCTACTGTAAATGGAAATCCCTACCTGCTTAGGAATTTTGAATAATTGTGGCCATTACACGCAGATTTGAGAGTACTCAAAATTACTGGAAGCCAGTTGATTGATTGATTTTTTTTTTACATCCAGTGTCAAATATTTATGCAAGTTTAGGACCGTTGAAAAAAAATTACAATAAAAACAACTTGGAGCTAGGTCCTGTAATAGGTGTTGTTCAGGACGAAGGTCTGGAAATAAAATATGCCATGCATTGGAAAATGAGGGATTATTGGATAGGAGCAGAACTATTGCCTTTCAGTAGACCAACTACGAACTCCTCAAAGAGTTGCATTCTCTCTACAACTATAGACGTGACTGCGTATTTATACATACTGCACAGCCAAACTGACGACCAACATTGTCAAGTCGGGTGAAGACAATGTGGAAAGCTAGTTGAAAACTAACAACAAGTAATTAAAAAACGCATGTCTCTAAGTTGAGGTTTATTCAAGTTTTTGTTAATAGAAGTGAAATGAACCAAAGTTACAGTTTATAGTTTCTATATAAGGTAAAATCGTAAAAACATTCACTTCTATCCAATATTCCATTCACTAAGGACGAGAGACTAGTGTACACATGACATTCGATAATTAGAGAGTTTTGACAACTTCCTCGCTTTCATCTACAGATAACGTTGTTTGTTATTTTTTTTAATAAAAAAAAAATAGGCACTGGCTACGGTTACATGGAAATGTAACAATAATAAAAATATTATTGTTACATTGGAGACTAAATGCCGGAATGCATGGTTGGGTAAGGACCTGTTTAATTACGAATGTAACAATAATTATTGAGGCTACGGTTACATTGCGTTATTGTTACATGAAAAAAAGCAATGTACGATGGGACTATAGTAATATGTACTAAATAATAAAAGTTGAGGACATTTATTACATGCATTTATAACATACAATTTATCATCATGTATTTTATAATTATCATGATTAAATAACCAGTAAATTTAATATTTTTGTACATAAAATGTTGCAGCTAAAACGCTGAAAACCGTTTTCCGTCGGGGGCTTGGCCCCCCTGAACCCCTTACAAGGGCTCTGCCCTGGACCTGTTGGTGGCCTTAAGCGGTCCCCAGACCCCCTGCCGATTGGTGCCTACAGTTGACTGAATACCTAGCTACGCCCCTGACCATTACATAGGAAGTTGGTACAGACCACCTAATGCACATTTGGTAAAGTAAAATCACAAAAATACTGAACTTAGAGGAAAATCAATTCGGAAAGTTCATAATCACATGGCAAAATCAAATAACAAAACGCATAAAAAACGAATGGACAAGAACTGTCATATTCCTGACTTGGTACAGGCATTTTCAAATGTAGAAAATGGTGGATTAAACCTGGTTTTATAGCGCTAACCCTCTCACTTTGATGACAGTCTCATCAAATTCCGTTATATTTACATTGATGCATTAACTAAACAGACACAATAAATAAAATAGTCAAAATATGGGTACACCAGTCATCCTCGTATAACAATTTTTTAAAGGAACAATTTAACAGAACACAAACACATCTATCTACAAACACATTCATTGATTTGTGTGTCTGACGTCAGAAAAAGGATCGAATGGATAAGATCAAGAAATCAGGGAAAGCAAATAAACAACCATGCACCCACGTCTTGGGCGATTTTAATCATCGTAAAATTAATTGGCAGTCAAAGTTAAATAAAGATACCAACACTTGTCTAAACAGTAGTGACGGCCAGGCACTAATAGATACACCAAATGAGACCAGTGCTGAACAACTAGTCCTGTTTCCAAACAGGGAAAGTAATACACTAGACCTTTTAATTACAACCCTACCAGGGCAGTTCACAGATATCCACTCACCTTATCGGTTTAGCGACCACGACATTGTCATGGGTACTCTGAGATGCACAATTCCAAGGGAAAAAAGACCAGAAAGGACATTCTTCCAATACTCAAAGGGAAACTACAATCAGATGAGAGACGACTCAAGGGAATTTACAAGAGACCGATACTTCAATGGCCATCAAAACAATAGGAATGTAGAAGAAAACCGGAACATGATAACACAATTTTTACTAGGAACCACCAAAATTTTCAGAAACACCAGAAAACAGGTAGTCAACATTTTAATAATTTAGAATTTTTATGTTTAAATATGTCTTAGTTTGTCGTTGAAACTTCTATCAGCGTAGCTAATTTGTTAAAGAACATTGTGTTTCGTCGTTAGTTCTTTTTTCAAAAAGTTATTCTTGATTTGATTTGAGCATTTCGTCGTTTGTTCATTTCTTCAGAAAGAATCATTGTTTATATAGCGAATTATATATAGTATTTATTCAACTTGAACATTTTGTCGTTTGTTCAATTTTTTATCAACGCTTGTCGTCGTCGTTTAAATTTGTACAGTTTTTGTTACTTGTATTCAATATTTCCGTTAGTTATGGATCGTCCTAAGAGAAAAGTCGCGGTAATAGACTATAAAAAAATTAATAATTTTGGATCTTCTGGTATAGATGACATGGCATTTGAGTATGTATTTCAGAAAATGGCCGATAATAATTCAGATCGGGATGAACTACAACTGCATGCAGAGGAAGATGACGAGTCCAATAAGACAAATGAGGCCGCAGCATTGATCTACACCACGCCACTCAAGAAAAAGAGCAAAGAGAGTGATGAGTTGAAACCTCGGGAGTCTGATGAAGAGCTGGAATTAAGAATTAAGCTGTTAGAAGAAAAGAAACCAAGACTCAAGAGGGAGAAGCTCAACCAACGTATCAAAGAGTTGGAGGCGGAAGTCGATGGACTGTCAAAATCAGAAGAAAAGCCCAAAAAAGAAGTCCAAGAAATCTAAGGGTGAGATCACATTAACAAATTTAAGAGCTAATGATAAATTAAATAAAGATGTTAATGATGAATTGAAGAGGTTAGGTTTGGATGTTGACACTAGTTTAAGTGGAAAGTCCGAGCTCGCTGAATCTTCAAAAGAGAAAAACGTGAAATTTAAAAGCGAAAAATTAACAAATGAACAAGAGTTATTGCAGTAATTAAAAAAAAAATTTAGCTAAGGGTTCTATTTCATAAACTACGCAACATAAGAAAAACATTTGGATTCTAAATCTCAGAAGGTAGTACAGTTGCCTGAATCTGTATTGAGAGGGAACAGTAGTACCGAGTCTGAATCTGAAACAAGTTCAAATTCCAGCTCTGAGGATTCATCTGATTATGAATTGGCAGCGAAATTATCATCAAAGAAAAAGAGCAAAAAGTTAAAGTCAGGACTTAAAATAAAATCTGCAGATAAAGTTATAAATCCACAGTCTTTTCCACATAATTTTTTACAATATGAGTATGTGAGTAAAGATTTGGAGTTTAAGCAATTGAATTTTAAAATGCTTGTTGCAGGTGAACTTGAAATTATAAATAATTTCTGCAAAAATAAATTGGAAAAAGAAGGACGTTTAAAATTATTACCAAAAAATCGCATACTTTAGCTCTATTTATAACTGGGCATCGGTTTTAGATTTTTATGCCGCTTGGTTAAGATTAATAGAATTAGGTAGAAAAACATGGTCTGATGACTCACAGATTTTAGAAAATGTTATGTTAAGTGGACAAAGTTTGCCAAGAGAAGTGAGGCAAGCCAATTTTAGATCAGTGTCCAAAAAACAGAATGGTAAAGAGCAAATTTGGTTTTGTGTTAAGTATCAACGCAATAAATGTGAGCACAGCAACTCAACTCACACCACAGTTATTAGAGGTATAACTAGAACTGTTCATCACATATGTGCTTCATGTTGGCAAAAAGAACATATCCAAAAAACACACCCTGAGTGTTCAGACAATTGCCCAAATAAAAAAGCCTGACTACTAAATGCTTGTTTACATAAGAAAAAGATCATTGTAAATTGTGTATTGCAGTTTTTGAAGTTATTTTACCAGGAAAAAATTTTCTTTTGAATTTGCACAATTCCTTTATTGGCGTATCAGGCTATAATTTTGATTTATTTAAAGTTCCAGTTTATTCTAAATTATGTATTAAGTTTTGGAGACAAGAATTATTTGATTATGAAGACCAAGAAATCTGTGATATGTTAGAATTTGGTTGGCCTTTAGGTTTTGATAGAAAATTTGAAGAATTTGGAAACAGTAAAATTGTCAAAAATCATACTGGGGCAAGAAATTTTGCCAAAGATATTGATAAATATATTAAAAAGGAGGTAGGCTATGGTGCTGTACTAGGTCCTTTTGCATCAAACCCATTTAATGATCTTTTGGTAATATCTCCTTTGAATTCTGTGCCAAAAGCAAACTCGGAAGAAAGGAGAGTTATCATGGATTTGAGTTTTCCTAAGGGTAAATCAGTCAATGATGGAATTGATAAAAATGTTTATTTAGGTAAACATATAGAACTACATTATCCTAATGTGGATAATTTTATTGAAATTATTAAAGAAAAAGGGAAATTCTGTAAAAATTTTAAAAGGGACTTGCGCAGAGCGTATAGACAAATTCCAGTAGACCCAAAAGATTATAGTTTAATTGGTTTTACCTGGAAAGGTCATTATTTTGTTGATAGAGTTTTACCTATGGGTTTAAAATCAAGTGCTTTTATTTGTCAGTCAGTGACTAATGCTGTCAGATTTATAGCCAAAAAGCATGATATATCTTTGATAAATTATTTAGATGATTTTGCTGGTGCTGAAATTAGTGAAAAAGCAGATATTTCATATACAAAATTGAAATGGGTTTTAGATAGCTGTGGTTTGGAAAAATCTGTAGAGAAAGCTAGTAGTCCTTCTCACAGAATGAGCTTTTTAGGTGTTTGGTTTGATACTGAGAAAATGACTATGGAAGTCACTCCTGATAGATTAGTGGAGATTTTCGACTTAGTGTTATTTTGGTTAAACAAAGACACAGCATCTTTAAAAGAAGTACAGTCCTTAATATGAAAACTGAATTTTATTGCTAGTTGTGTTCGACCAGGTCGTGTTTTATATCAAGTATTTTAAATTTTCTTAGGGAGTTTAAAAATGAGGATTGTGTTTTAGAGGTTTCCGTGGAATTGAAGCATGATCTTCTCTGGTGGTCAGAATTCTTGGAGATATATAATGGTGTTTCACTGTTGAATCTTCAAGAGTGGACAGAACCAGACGAGTATATGGCTTCAGATGCATGTTTGGTTGGTTGTGGAGGAGTTTCAAATGGACAGTTCTTTCACTGTGTGTTTCCAGATTTTATTGTACAGCAAAACTTACATATAAATGCTTTGGAATTATTGTCAGTTATTGTTTGTTTGAAATTGTGGGGACAGAGAGGCAGAAAGATATGTATTCAGTGTGATAATATGGTTTCAGTTCAAGTTATCAATCAAGGGAAATCAAGGAGTCGTTTTTTACAAGCTTGTCTTAGAGAAATATGTTTTATTTGTGCAATTAAAGAATGTGAATTAAGAGCTTTTCATATAGACGGCATTGAGAATAGGTTACTAGATATGTTGTCCAGATGGAGTTTGTCAGATATTTACCCTGTGCAGTTTAATAGAGCAATTGAAGGTAGAAATTTTCAACATGTTAATGTAGATTCAAATTTTTTCAGATTCTGTCTAAATTGGTGAACTTAGTTTTTCTGTAGATCTTCTCAAGCTTAAAACACAAGCACAAGAATCTTTGAAATCTGCACACGCTTCAGGAACTAGAAAAAATTTGAAGATACAGTGGAAAGCCTTTTTCCTGTTTTGTCATTTTTATAATTTAAAGACATTGCCTTGCGAGTTAAATACACTTTGCTTGTTTGCACAATTTTTAAGTAGATCATTCAAAAGTGTAGACTCAATCAGAAATTATCTGTATGGAGTTACGGTGTTACATCTACTTTTTGATCTACCTTTTATTCATTTTGAGTCATTCTATTTTAGATTGTTTATGAAGGGATTAAAACGATGCAATCCCCACACAGTTCGGGCAGCTCTTCCAATCACTCCTAGTATTTTATTAAAAATAAGGGAGGAATTAAATTTTGATGATGTCAATAGTTACACATATTGGTGCATTTTTCTTTTTGCTTTCTATTTGATTTGTAGAAAATACAATTTGGTTGGGACAGTAGATGATAGCTCTAAATGTTTGCATAGAGAAAATATTTCAGTTTTTGAAGATTATTTACTAGTTCAGTTTCGTTGGTCTAAGACTATACAATTTGGGGAGAGAGTTTTAGAAATACCAATTGTTAAAAATTTATCCTCTCCGTTGTGTGCTTTTAGTGCATTTAAGGCCATGTGCATAAGATTTCCTGCTTCAGCATCTTCCACAGCTTTTCTTGTTTTATCTGGTAGAAAAACTAAGCCAGTGTCCTACAATATGTTACAGAGTTTTTTGAAAAACATTGTGGAGAAAATTGGGTTAGATCCAACAAAATACTCTTCTCATAGCTTCAGAAGAGGAGGTGCAACTTGGGCATTCCAATGTGGTGTATCTTCTGAACTCATTCAATTACAAGGGGATTGGAAGAGTGACGCCTATAAATTGTATCTTAGATATGGTTTAAATGACAAGATGCAAGTCTCGTCAAAAATTATGGGTAGACTGTGATATATGTTTTTTATTTGGTGTTATAATTTGATTAGTTGATATTTTAAATTATATTGTAGGTTTGAAGGCATGGGGTAAACCCAGTTTAGTTATATCATATTCTATTTTAAAGTATCTTCCAGAGATGAGGAATACGCAACTTCAGGCCTTTGGGGGTCTGAGTTGTGAAATGCTTTTAAGGAAATCAAAAAACAGGATATTCACCTGGTACCATTTTAACAATATAATTGTACATGTTAGTACAAATGATGTATTTAATATAAATGCTAATTTATTTGAAAAATACATTCGTGATATTATACATGAATTGAGGATTTGTAATCCAGATTGTGTTATTATTTTATCTTCTGTATTACCTAGACCATGTGATTTTAATCATTCTGAATTGTTCGTCATCAATTTTAACAATGTTCTAAAACAGTTGGCTTCCTCTCTAACTGATGTCAAATACATGCAATGTGAGAAGACTTTTTATAGTAGAGTGAGAAAGCCAATTAACACTTTGTTTACAGTTGACAAATTGCATTTGTCCACCACTGGTCTTAATAAGGTTTTTAGCTTTATAGCTAAGACTCTTGCACATGTTTAAATCCTTTAATGAATTTTGATTGTGTTTGAAATTTGATTAAGAATTCAAATTAAATTTACTAGTAAATTGCAGTTTAATTTTAGGAGAAGGTTTACTCTTAATCTCCGCATGAGAGAGAGTAGACTTTTAATCCTGTTTTTTTCTATTATTGTTGAGGGTTTACACTGTTGACTCTATCATGCATCCTTGTTAGTATAATGGTTAGTACACCTGTCCTTGTGATGGGGGATCGAGGTTCGAGTCCTCGACTTGGATTATAGAAGATGGTGTAGACTTACTCTCTTATTATTTTAGAATTATTATAAAAGTTGCAATTTGCAGTTTCTGAGATTTGTATTTCATTTGTATTATATTCTTGACATATGTATATATAATTATGACTACCTGCAAAGCCTAAATAAATGTTTTTATTTAAACAGTATTTTCTTCTGAATCAATTGTATAACAATTTTTTAAAGGAACAATTTAACAGAACACAAACACATCTATCTACAAACACATTCATTGATTTGTGTGTCTGACGTCAGAAAAAGGATCAAATGGATAAGATCAAGAAATCAGGGAAAGCAAATAAACAACCATGCACCCACGTCTTGGGCGATTTTAATTATCGTAAAATTAATTGGCAGTCAAAGTTAAATAAAGATACCAACACTTGTCTAAACAGTAGTGACGGCCAGGCACTAATAGATACACCAAATGAGGCCAGTGCTGAACAACTAGTCCTGTTTCCAAACAGGGAAAGTAATACACTAGACCTTTTAATTACAACCCTACCAGGGCAGTTCACAGATATCCACTCACCTTATCGGTTTAGCGACCATGAAATTGTCATGGGTACTCTGAGATGCACAATTCCAAGGGAAAAAAGACCAGAAAGGACATTCTTCCAATACTCAAAGGGAAACTACAATCAGATGAGAGACGACTCAAGGGAATTTACAAGAGACCGATACTTCAATGGCCATCAAAACAATAGGAATGTAGAAGAAAACCGGAACATGATAACACAATTTTTACTAGGAACCACCAAAATTAATGTACCAACTTAAACATCAAAAGGAAAACAGTCGATACCTTGGATAAAAAATAATATCAAGGCCATGATAAAACGAAAGAACAGAACACACGCAAATTATAAAAAAAACCTTCAGTATAAGAATAAAACGAAAATGGCAAGAATTAAGACGCACAATTAATAAGGAAACCGAAACAGCCCATAACAACTACGTCAACAACTTTATAGGCGATATAAAACATGATACAAAACCATTTTGGAAATATATTAACAACCAGAAGGCAGACAAACAGGGAATACCACAACTGAAAACTCAAGATGATAAGACCGCCGATACGTATACAGACCAACAGAAAGCGGAGGCATTTAACACGCAGTTTACAAGCGTTTATACCGAAACAAAATATGAATCTATTCCATACAAAACTCCCCTTGTAAACAAAATGAGAAATATCACAGTAACAACCAAAGGAGTGGAGAAGATACTTAAAAGCGTTAATGCGTCAAAAGCGATGGTCCCTGATAGTATACATCCCAGAGTACTGAAAGAATTGGCACCTGAAATATCAGAGGTAATGGCTCACTTTTTCCAACAATCCATCAACAGAGGAACCATCCCAGATGAATGGAAAAATGCTTACATATGTCCATTATTTAAGAAGAACGACAGAACCATCCAAAGTAATTACAGACCAGTATCTTTAACATGTATTACTTGCAAACTATTAGAACATGTCATTTGCTCGAAACTTATGCAACATTTTGAAGATCATAATATCCTAAATAGCCGACAACCTGTATTTAGAAGAAGACACAGCTGTGAAACACAACTTATTAATGTAATTCACGACTGGGCAACTGTCATTGACAACAGGAAACAAACCGATATATTTATTTTGAATTTTGAAAAAGCATTCGACACCGTACCGCACGAGCTATTTAAAAAGTAAACTGCACAAATATGGCGTGCCGAAAAACATCTTAAATTGGATTGATACCTTCCTATCTTCAAGATCTAAGTGTGTGGTATTGAATGGGATGAAGTCCAAAACATCGACAGTCCTATCAGGGGTACCACAAGGGACAGTTCTTGGTCCCATCCTATTTCTTGTCCATATAATTGACATAGCAGAAGATGAAACATCAGAAATAAGGCTGTTCGCAGATGACTGTTTATGCTATAGAGAAATAAAAAGTGAAGATGACTGTAAAGAACTTTAGAAAGATATAAATACCATTGGTAACTGTGCGGCACATTGGGGTATGAGATTCCAACCCGTTAAATGCAATATGATGACATTGAGTCGAAAGAAGAAAATAACACCATTTAAATACACGCTAAAAGATACGGAACTCCAATTTTAAACATCTATTAAATACCTAGGAGTTAACATCGCAAATGACCTACATTGGGGAAAGCACATAGATGAAATATGCAACAAGTCTAATAGGCCATTAGGTTTATTAAAAAGAAACTTACCAGCATGTCCACTTGAAGTTAAACTCCAGTAATATAAATGACTGATACGACCTGTCCTAGAATATGCTAGTACTGCCTGGGACCCACATCAAATATATCTTCAAGATCAACTGGGAAATGTACAGAAGAGAGCGGCCAGGTTCATAACATCTAATTACAACTACGAACCAGAAAGTATGACTTCAATTGTAGACCAACTACAATTACCACCATTAAAAGACCGCCGAACACAAAACAGACTGATCCTTTTCTGTAAAAGTTTACATGGCCAAGCAAACTTACCATCTGGACAACTGAAACAAACATCAAGGACAACAAAGAACATGCATAGTCAACACTTCATCAGACTCCAAACGAAAACCGACACACTAAAATACAGTTTCATACCAAATACGATTAAAGATTGAAACCTACTACCACCGGATATTTTCACCAAAATTCAGACAGCAGAAGAACCGGCTAAAACATTTAGCGAAATTGTTAGGGGGGCCCCACTTAAGTAAATTACTTGACGCACGCGCGGTGTATTAATATCCTTGGATGTATCACCGTAAACCTATCAAGATCATGACGTTTTAGTATATGAGTGTTATATAGTCTCAGTTTAGCAAGTTACCAGAATCTCCAACATCGTCCACTTCACATTATCAGTTTCAACATGTGTTTTTTAATGTTTGTTTAGTTATACTTAGCCCATGATAATTAATGGGCCATTGATGTTTTAGATAACACTTTAATATTTCATACATGTTTTTTAAGTCGTAAAAAATCTTATACTTGGTGATGACCCGCGAATACTTCTTTGATCGAAAATATACTTGTTGAAATTGGTGGATTGATACAATAAATTACATTACAAAGGGTACGAATTGAACACACCCCTTTATAGTCCAGCTGGGAACAGTATATACCTAAGTATATCTGTCATTATTAAATAATACGATTAAGACAGCCCTAATACAACAAAACGTGTCATACTGGTGACGTCGTCCTGGTCATATATGTCAACTAATCCTGAAATACCTGTAAACATATACACATGGAAAAAAGTATTGCAACACCTTGATTTTTTAAAACTTGAAAAATCAGCCTCTTTTTTTGGATGAAATATAATAAAATATGTGTATAATATTATTGAAACATAGTTTATGATAACATTGGCATTGAAACGAACAAAAAATGTTTGAAAAAAAAATGATTTATATAACCACAATTTTAATAACAAAATGAAGTGTTTTTTGTACAAAAAAATGCATTTTACAACTTTTACTGTAGTCGAACTTTACAATGTCAGACATTTCAAAATTAATCTTCAGATGACTGTTCACATCATGGTTGATTGTTATACGCTTAAGAATTAGTACTTTGTGCGCAGCCTCCATTCAAACGGATAACCGCATCTTAACGTCCTCTGATTCCTGTCCTAAATCGACTAATTTGTTGCTAAGGTAGCAGCAACCATTTCTGATGAAGGGCATTGTTTATTTCATGAGGTGTTTGAACTGGGGTGTCCTTTTGCGCACTTTCCGCCCAATAGTGTCCCAAATATGCTCGATATGATTCAAATCCGGGCTACGATCGGGCCAAGGAAGATGAACCGAATTCCATTTGAACATTGGATCTTCCTCCACGATGCTAATTTCCAACTTAGGCATGCTCTGCACTATATTGGATACGGAATACTGTGTGTCTGTTTGTTAGCAAGGGTCTCCGACATGGTCTTATAGCACGATAACCAGTAGCGATGAGTCGATCTCGAACAGTTCTTGTTAAAAGGCTTCTGTATGGCCACCACTCTCTTTTTAGGATTGTCTTGTATGCAATGGGTTTCCTTCTGACCAACCTTCATTATGCTTGATTTTCCCTAGTAAATGGTATAAGGGGTCTTCATTATCTCGGAAGGTCTTTAACAGCGTTTATTGCCTGATTTTTATTCTCAAAACGACTTATAGTGGAAGGTGATGACCAACAATACGTGCAGTTGTTACAGCGACATCCCTGCTTCTCTTATGCTGATAATCTGCCATCTTGATGCAGTTAAGAGTTGTCAAGGACCCATTACAAGGTGTCAATTACATAACTTTAAAAACTTGGTTATTTAAAGTGTTGAAAACAATGAGGATACAAACATCTGTTTTGCTGTTTACGGGTACAGTAGCTGCATGTGCAGATAAAAACTGATCGAGTCGATATTTATTGATTAAACTCAGGTGATACTTAAATAATGTTTAACTAGTTCTATTTTACCAAATTATATCACAAAAAAATAAAGAGTGTTTTTTTAATTTCAATTTTAATTTGGTGTTGCAATACTTTTTTCCTTGTGTATATATTGTGCATGTAATTCAGGATTCATTACCAGTCCGTATTGGAAATATTGGCCCTATATTCACATCATTGCCAGTCTGTATTGGAAATATTGGCCCTATATTCACATCATTGCCTTTCCGTATTGAAATTTTGGCCCTATATTTACATTTGATGTATGTAATACAGCATTTTTAATTTCTTAACATAGGAAAGGGAGATAACTCCGCCAAAATGAGTGTTTTTTTTGTCAGTTTTGGGTTGATTTTCTTAAAATTCATGTAACGAATGATACTAAGACCGGGTTATAAGTTCGTATTTGACTATATTATATAATCTTCTGCTTATGAAATGTACAAAACTGAAGTGTTATGAGTATTTTTTTTTTCTTCACATTTTCCATTAAAGAAATTACAAAATGACTTTGTGACCATTTTAAAAAAATAATATGAATATTTGGTATTGTTTATACCTGTGCATTATATTTATTAAGCATCTACCTTGTTAACAGAAACTTTAAACCAAAAAGTTAAAAAGAATATATGCTTAATTTGTTTTATTCAATTTGAGATTCTTTACCTTGACATGCTGAAAAATATAATAAATGGTCAACTAATGATTTATGAAATCTAGGTTGTAGCTTGATTAAAGATATGAAAACATCTTTAGATTTGTTTGTTACACTATATAGACGGCTTAAATAACAAATATCAATACATTCTGTTGAATAGAAGCGGTAAAGGTATTATTTTGTATCAATTTGTATTGATATGGCTGCCTTTTTTTTGCAGAGTTATCTCCCATATCAGTCATAATCTCCATAGGAATTTTAAAATTGTAATTTTTTAGTTTTCCTCAAGTTAGATTTTATGGAACTTTCTGTGTATATTTTGGGTACAATGCCGAAGATTAAAACTTAAAAATCTTCTGTTGCAATTACTTCAATGTTAGGGTCAAATGTATGCTAGATTGACAGGACTAGTCTGGCTGACTTATTGTATTTGTACTAATATAAATGCAGAATTCATATATTCGTAAACAAAAACTTCTTAGATTTTACATTCAGATGTATTGGTGATGTCCTGTCACTTAAATAAAGGCAACAGTAGTATACCGCTGTTCGAAATTCATAAATCGATAGAGAAAAATAAATCAGGGTTACAAACTAAAACTGAGGGAAACGCATAAAATTTATATTTCAGTGAGTGCATGCATGTCATATATCCCAGTGAACTTAAGATTAAGGATACTTCTAAAACCAGAAGATCTACATCATATGTTGGTCTTTTCATCTATGGACACTGATTAACGACTGCAAGCTAGAATCTATAACTATCTTAATGATTTTATGTTTCCAATTGCCAACTTCCTATTTCTCATCAGTAACATATCCTCTACCTAATCATAAGGTGTCTACATATCTCCATTGATACGCTACACTCGTGTATGTTCACACTTTGCAGTGGCTGTTCATAGTCAGGAGCCTATACACCAGTGGCTATCTTTTGTAGCTGTATATCATATTTTCTGGTTTTTATATAAATCAGGCCTTTAGTTACCTCTGTTAATAATGTCCGAACAGAGATTCATGCAATAGCGCAACGTATCAACTGATATATGTAAACACCATACGATAGAGCAGAGAGAAAATTATTGCTTAGATAGGATAGGAGAAGATGACAATTTCAAGCGGAAAATTGAAGTTATCACGTATGCGACAGATTCTTGCATGAAGTCGTCCCTTTGCGTCAATATTGAGGAACAGATCAAGATATGAAGCAGAACGTCTACTTTCGGTTGAATCTTTAATCTTATGTTCACTATGATACATAAGATGTAAGCACTCATTGTAATATCGGTTATTGGGTGACAGCACATTATCATTGTATTTAAAAGTAAAATATAACAACAACTTTGCAAGATTTTTCCTTTGTCTTTGAGAATGTTCTGTATGAGTTCTGCTACATAAAAGTACAAACATAAGTCGACCAGTAGCGGTCACTAATGCTTTGGATTTCAAATAATTTGGCCACGAGCATCACTGAAGAGACATGTATTGTCGAAATGCGCAGCTGGTGCAGGAAAATTGGTACTGTTAATGTTATTAGTAACCATTAAACCATCGAATGTCGTCTGAAATATTTAGCCACCAATCTTAATACATATGTTTTAGATAAAAAGATCCAAACCTTTTGATGATATCGCATTCGGTGTATTTGTTGTTCGATCTATTAATTGAGCACGGACAATAATGGTTTAAGCCGTTGTCATTTTTAGGTTATTCTCCAATTTTTTTTTGTAATGCAGTGACAAAGACAACTATTTCAGGTTTACTAGACTAAAGTGTCAAATGACCAAATATGTAAGGTAGTACTTTGCTAGTTTTGATTCAAATAAATTTTGAATGAGATATTTTAAATGGTAAGCTTTTGATACCACAGGTTCAAATCTTGTACTCAATGGAAAAATCTATTTCTTGTGTAAAAGCGTATTTTCCTCGTTTTGTAAAAAATGGTGTAAACGGGAAAAATCTGATAAAAAATCTCTTGTGCGTCACACATAGGTCTTGTGTGGACAAAATACACTTCTGGCGTATTAAAATTTTGAACTTGTTGCCTTTTGTTGGCTGTTGTTCGTGTGATTCTTTGTCAATTGTGTTCTCCAATTTATTTATATTGTAGTCCTGTGTTGTCATTTTGATGTTATATTTCACATGGCCATAAAAGTTCGAGGTTTGGCATGCCACAAAACCAGGTTCAACCCACCATTTTTTCCTTTAAAAATGCCCTGTACCAAGTCAGGAATATGGTCATTGTTATATTATAGTTGGTTTCTGTGTGTATTACATTATAACGTTGTGTCGTTTGTTTTCTCTTATTTTTGAGTGTAAATTCACATTGCGATAAGACGTGTCACGGTACTTGTCTATCCCAAATTCATGTATTTGGTTTTGATGTTATATATATATGTTATATTTGTTATTCTCGTGGGATTTTGTCTATATGTGTTACATTTTAGTGTTATGTCGTTGTTCTCCTCTTATATTTAATGCGTTTCCCTCGGTTTTAGTTTGTTATCCCGATTTTGTTTTTTGTCCATGGATTTATGAGTTTTGAACAGCGGTATACTACTGTGGCCTTTATTGATTCTTATTTAAATAAATGAGTGAATGTGGTAGATAAGAGAATATCACATTTTGAAAATAATGTAGAAGTAAATAATAGAGTACATAATACACCTATTTCCAGAAAAAGAAATAAACTTCAAATACTTTCAAAGCGGTTTGTGTTTGTACCGGCCGACAAAGCAGCCAACAATGTGGTGGTGGTATGCAATAAATACTACACGGACGTTCTTAAGAATGAAATTTTAAATTCATCTACATTCAAGTCCATCCGCTCCACAGAGAGTCATATAGTAAACAAGCATATCACAACCACATCAAAGCTTAAGGCTTCTTCTGAACATTTGAAGGTCCCTACTATGTATTGGCTACCTAAACTACACAGAAAACCATTTAAATATTGCTTCATCTCGGCCTCTAGTAAGTGTTCTACAACTAATCTTTCAGTGCTCTTAACTAGTTGATTAACTACTATTAAAGAGCTTATCATAAACTATTGTAATAAAACATAGTGGTATAAACCATTTTGGAGTGTAACGAATTCTTTGGATGTTTTAGATAAATAACGTGCTTTTGATGGTCCTCTTGATTCTGTTAATAGTTTTGATGTTTCTACTCTTTACACTACACTTCCACACTATCTTATTAAACAAAAGTTTTCCTATTTAATTAAATGGTCGTTTGGTAAAGCTGAATGTAGATATATTTGCTACAACTCATTTAAAGCCTTCTTCTCTAATGAGAAAGGTAAATATGTTAGATATACTTACTGAAGGTGATATGAGATGATTGAAGCTGTTAATTTTCTTCTTGATAATATTTATGTACGTTTCGGCAACAAAGTTTATCGACAGGTTGTAAGTATCCCCATGGGCACTAATTGTGCCCCTTTAATAGCAGACTTGTTTTTGTACTGTTACAAATCACAGTTTATGACTAAACTCAGTAAAGACCCGTCGAAATTGCATTTAATTGATAAATTCAACAACACTTACCGTTATCTTGATGATATTTTTTCGTTAAAGAATCACGAATTTTCTCAATATACTGCTGAAATTTACCCCAAGGAACTTACTTTAAATAAATCAAATTTATTCGGTAGTTACTGTCCTTTCCTGGATTTAGATATTTCGGTTTTAAACGGGAAACTCCACACTAAAATTTACGACAAAAGAGACGATTTTTTCCCCCTATTGTTAATTTTTCATTTTAAGATGGTGATGTTCCTTTGGCACCATCTTACGGTGTTTATATTTCACAACTTGTTCGCTATGCCCGTGTCTGTTGTGACGTTTTTGACTTTAACGAACGCAACCTATGTATTACTGGTAAATTAATAAACCAGGGATATCGTTACCATAAATTACTTAAAACCTTTACTAAATTTTTTCATAGCTGTAAAGAGTTGGTATTAAAGTTTGGTTGTACCTGTAGAAAACTTATTTTAAACGGGATACCACATCCTCATTTTTACGGAAATGTTGTTAACCGTGCCCGGAAATTTAGAAATGATCGATGTAAACTTGTCGCTCCTTTTAAATAAACTTATTCTAAAAGGTTACCTATTCAACACTGTAATAAGATCATTGAATATCGTTTTATTGGTATAAATATTGATTTTGTTATCAGTAAATTAAAAGCTAACTAAATATTTCTAGTATGTTATATACATATACATATTCATGGATCTACAATCTGTCGATACCTGTAACTTGGCATTGCACAAGGTCATGTTTTTCTCTGGCTGTTTATGATGTCTTTACACTAAATCCATTGGATGTGTACGGATTGATAGTTTAGTCTTAGATGCATGATTTTTTTTATTAGTTGTTAGTGGCTTTGAACTAGCTGTCAGATAACTGCGAGTACTCTCAGATCTGTTCATTGTGTCTTTTTGTGTCGGGATGTATAAGTACCCGGCCACACCCACTTGTATTTTTGTCTATCTGACGAGTTAAGCCTTTTTCAACTGATTTTTATAGTTCGTTCTTATGTTGTACTGTTATAACACTGTCCCAGGTTAGGGGAGGGTTGGGATCCCTCTAACATGTTTAACCCCGCCAGATTACCACATTATTTATGTATGTGCCTGTCCCAAGTCAGGAGCCTGTAAATTCAGTGGTTGTCGTTTGTTTATGTGTTACATATTTGTTTTTTCGTTCATTTTTTTACATCAATAAGGCCGTTAGCTTTCTCGTTTGAATTGTTTTACATTGTCTTATCGGGGCCTTTTATAGCTGACTATGCGGTATTATGGGCTTTGCTCATTGTTGAAGGCCGTACTGTGACTTATAGTTGTTAATGTCTGTGTCATTTTGGTCTTTTGTGGATAGTTGTCTCATTGGCAATCATACCACATCTTCTTTTTAATATTGTTATCTTCCCAGCAGTTATGATTGATCGATGGCTTAAGTAACCCATTGGTTTTGATGTAAATAACTTACTGTAAGACTAGGATTAGCCAAAAAAGAATGTTTCCGATTGCAGATGAGCTTTGGTTTGAAATAAAATGTATTCAGTGTCGAATTTAGTGTTGGTACGAGTGTACACACAATAATTGTTCCAGCAAACATCGCTTTATATCATAAATTCTCCATGACCATTAATAGACATAAACATAACAAGAACGAAAAATCTTTATTGTCCTTAAACTAAACAATAATATGACAAATAATAAAACACAATTAATACAATTAAGGCATGCAGTAAAACACGAAACAAACTAAAATGAGAAAAATGACATAGCAATTAAATATTTCAAGAGTTCCCTGTCATAAATTATTTTATCATTATACAGAATCCAATTAAATTATTTGAGATGGTGTTTACGTATTTGATATTTAGGTTGCTTTTCATTTTCTGAATAATTGATAAAATTCATGTTATAGTTATTTATTTCAACGTTAATTTTACCAAATTATAGAAATTCACTTTATGTTCTGTTGAATGGCAACTGTGGCAAAGTCTTTGTTCCCTGGAAATATATCAATGTCTGCCCTTTTCGAGTTCAATTCGTGATTGCTAACCATGAGTTTAATGATAACGGACATTTTTCTACGTATAAGACGTGGTGTACACAAATGTTATGTAAACTGGTATATAAAACAAGTTTATGATTTTATTGAATATAATATTTGAAGGATTTACACCCTTTTCAGTATTTTGGTTTAGATATTTATTTTAAAAAAGTAAAATAACAGAATTACCATGTGTCGAAACAAATGGTAAAATCAAAACGAATACAAAACAAAAAACTTGATTCTCGACTTGGTATATACATTTTCTTATGTGGGAAATGGATTAAACCTGATTTTATAGCAAGCTAAATCCCTCAATTGTATGACAGACGTGCTAAGATCAATTATATTGACAACAATGTGTGGGCAAAGCAAACTGACAAAATATGTAACAATGTCAAAGGAGTAGTCCGGTAAGGACGATTTTGGCCTCAAACTTCAGGTTCATTTGATAAAAGTTTTTGGACACTTTTAAACGCTTAAGTGTCTACTTTCAGTCGATTCAATTAGCGTATGTGAAAGATTTGAAATGATTCAGTCGTAAAAGATGCTCAAATTCAAGCTTATTTTTGCAATTTTGCACCTGTCCTAAGTCAGGAATCTGATGTACAGTAGTTGTCCTTTGTTTATGTAATTTATACGTGTTTCTCGTTTTTCGTTTCTTATATAGATTAGATCTCTTTTGAATGGTTTTACACTAATAGTTTTTGGGCCCTTTATAGCTTTTTGTTCGGTGTGAGCCAATGCTCCGTGTTGAAGGCCGTACATTGACCTATAATGGTTTACTTTTATAAATTGTTATTTGGATGGAGAGTTGTCTCATTGGCACTCACACCACATATTCCTATATCTATTATATATATAAAAAATCTATCAAATATGCCATAATATGTCACTTTTTAGATGTATTTTGTCAAAAATGAAAGTGGCCGCATCCGTGTTCATTCTCAACATTTATATCTGTATTATCACAAAACACAACTTACACGTAAATATTAAGAATGAACACAAATGCGGTTACTTCCATTCAAGACGGAAACCGTCTAAAATTTTACTCAAATGCTAAAATTATGAAGATTTTAGTAATTAAGCATGACTTATTGATGCTACAACCCGATATATGTGCATTGTATTATCAAAAACAGCCCATAGTTAAGCAAAAGAAGTATTCTGCGTTCGCTCTTCTGTGTTGACTTTAGTTATCATTGATATGTTCATAATTATAAATTAAGTTAACAAAAGTTTGAATTTTTGAAAAACTAAGGCTTTTCTACCTCAGAAACAGATTACCGTAGCTGTATTTGGCAAAACATTTAGAAATTTTGGGTCCTCATTGCTCTTAAACTTCGTACTTTTTTAAAACTTTTAAACATTTTTTATGGCCACTGTTATATTATTGTTCGTTTCTGTGTGTGTTACATTTTAACGTTGAGTCGTTTGTTTTTCTCTTATTTTTTAGTGTAAATTTTCATTGCGATAAGACGTGTCACTGTACTTGTCTATCCCAAATTCATGTATTTGGTTTTGATGTTATATTTGTTATTCTCGTGGGATTTTGTCTGATGTTTGGTCCGTTTCTGTGTGTGTTTTATTTTAGTGTTGTGTCGTTGTTCTCCTCTTATATTTAATGCGTTTCCCTCGGTTTTAGTTTGTGATTCCGATTTTGTTTTTTGTCCATGGATTTATGAGTTTTGAACAGCGGTATACTACTGTTGCATTTATTTGATTCGATCGTCACTGATGAGTCTTTTGTAGACGAAACGTGCGTCTGGCATAAACATAAAATTTTAATCCTGGTATCTTTGATGAGTTTATTTCCATTAGATAGCTGAAAATAAACTCATCATAGATACCAGGACTAAATTTTGTATATACGCCAGACTCGTGTTTCGTCTACAAAAGACTCATCAGTGACGCTCGAATCCAAAAAAGTTAAAAAGGCCAAATAAAGTACGAAGTTGAAGAGCATTGAGGACCAAAATTCATAAAAGTTTTGCCAAATCCAGCTATGGTAATAGATGCCTGAGGTAGAAAAGCCTTAGTATTTCAAAAATTCTAAATTTTATAAACACGAAAGTTGACATTTTAACAGTTTTTTTAAAACTGCCATATTTTGGGGCCAAAAATGGTCTTACTGGATCTACTCCTTTAGAGATTCTGGCACTGAGATGACTGCTTAAGTCAAATTCTAGGTAAAAGTCTAAAAATGAGGTATATATATACAACCAATTTTCATTGAGAGATTGAATATTTACTAACCTCATTACTTTGCTTTAAAATTGCGTTTAACTTATTAAAGTTCAATCTCTCCTAATGCATTGTAATGTAGTATGGCTTTTTATATAATGTTCACGGATTCAAAGTGCAAAATTACAAAATGAATCAGTAAAATTTAAAAAAAAAGATCTTTTTGAGGACGAATTTTATTCTTAATTGTCACTGTTCAACTGCGCTCTACTTGGAAAAGAAATACTTTTTTACATTAATTTAAATCGCCTGAAATACCAGTCAATATTTATGTCACAACACATATACTTTGGGGGAACAACGAAAGTTCATTTTTCAAACAGTTTCATTTTATTTTCCGTAAATTTGACTGTTACTTCTTTCTGATAGTGTGTAATAAGGATTCAAGTATTCACCATTATCATTTAAAGCACACTTGTTGTCAATAATATCGTCGTCACTTTCGATGTCTTCGTTCGTGTTGCTAACAGCGTCCTTCTGACAATTTCCAAAACCAGCTGTGAAACATGCAGCAATCGTATTGTCCAGTATTTCATTCTCAAATCTAACCTCACATTTTGGTGACTCACATGGGATCAAATAATCATTATCGTTGATCTCATTTTCTTTCAAACTTTCAATAAGTAACACGTTATTTGCACTGGTGTAATAATTCCGAATGCTGTCCTCTGTTTCTTCACTCGAAACGTCATCAATCTCGTTATATATATTTTGATCGTTGTTATTGTCTAAGTGATGATTCATTTCTTCTCTCTCAATATGGCTACCTTGAATGCTGTGACTAATAAATTGTTTTCTGATGTTTTGTCTATTTCTTTTGTAATTGATGAACTGCATCAAAACAATGCCAAACAGAAGCAACACAACCAATCCACCTGTGCCAAGCAAGTAATATAATAGTAATTCTGAAATTCAATAAGTGAAAAGTATGAAAATAGTAAATAAAGGAATTTCATATAAAATTTCATACAATTTTTTTCTCTTAAAAAGAAATGTATTGTAATGTATAAGTCAATGAGACACAAACAAATAATAATACAATTGAGAACGGAAATGGGGAATGTGTCAAGGGAACAACAACACGAACAAAGAGCAGAAAACAACCGAAGGCCACCAATAGGTCTTCAACACAGCGAGCAAATCCGCAGCCGTAGGCGGGTTTTAGCTTGGCAATATGCAACATGTGTACTAGTTATGAAAATGAAAATAGATGCACAAAATTTATTCATGTAAATAAACTTGAATAAAAACCACACAACACTAACAAATGTCAGAGGCTCCTGACGTGGGACACCAAACTTATGCCATGTATCAGCTCTAAAATGATCTCTTTTCCTGAATATGATCTACCGATTTAGACTATTTACCGGGTTTGTAATAACATGATCAACACGACGGGTGCCACATGTGGAGCAGGATCTGCCTACCCTTCCGGAGCACCTGTGATCACACCAGGTTGTTGGTGGGGTTCGTGTTGCTCAGTCTTTAGTTTTTTTATGTTGTTTCTTGAGTACTATTGTTTGTCTGTTTGTCTTTTTCATTTTTAGCCATGGCGTTGTCAATCTATATTCGATCTATGAGTTTGACTGTTCTTCTGGTATCTTTCGCCCCTCTCCAAATAAGACGGTGATATTCATATTCAATGGCACATTGTATTTACAGAAACCACTTTGGAACCATACCAAAAATGACCGCTCAGATTTTCAATTGAATAATTAACATTTAAATAAACGTTAATATATATAAAAAAAAGATTAAGGTCGTTACTTGTCTAATTATAGGTTAGACAATACTTGGTCATGTTTTATGAAGATTTAAGCCCAAGGCGAAGCCGAGGGCTTAAATCTTCATAAAACATGACCAAGTATTGTCTGACCAATTTAGAACATATTCACACTTTCGAGTGACCTTACAAAACTATCCTTTCCCATTGTAATATTCAAACCTAAATAAGAGTTCACTTTTTATAATGAACTAAATATAAAACATAATGATCATTTCAATGGATGAAATGAAATAGCACTGATATAGTTTGTAAAGGATAAATGGTTTTTCTTCTGCTTCAGGTAAAATTTAATACTTATATATCTTTAGATTATTTTTATTTTAAAAAGCAACACAATGTTATATAAATCCCCTTTTTGAAATTTGATTTTTTTATAAATATAAAACTCTCTGTATGAATATTTGAATTCAGACCATTCAACATTAAATGCTTACTTTTTATTGATAAATTTAAATGTGTTGTGTTTCTCCGAAAACAATCCTTTGCTTTATATATCAGCAGTCTGGCATTGTGTTTTTTTGAAAGAAAAGGAAAACAATTCCCTCTAATGTAAGGTATATGAATTAAATAAATATCATTTTATTTATCCTTACCAATTTATTGTGTATTCTATATATGTGTACCATTAGAAAATGCATGAAATTTTGCAAAATTCAAAATGTTTTTATTTTAATCTTTGCTCTTTCATCTTTAATCCCAAGGAAAATGCCTTAGGGGATTGTACACTTCGTTAGTGCAGCTATTAAGAGTTCACTTTCATAATTAATTGACAATGAAAAGTCATTCAAGTATAGCATTTCATAGTGCATGGAAAACCATGTACTATGAAAATTAGTGGGCAAAAAACTGACTTTTCATTGGACGAGAAGGGGTGAGTATGTTCTAAGTTTACACAAGCCACCAAAGAATCTTGACAAAGTCATCATATCTAAAATTAAAAGTTATCAATTTGGAGTGAGCTCAAAATAAAATCTTTTTCTTTGACTTAAATAATAATTCTTAAATGATCATAATCTACGGTGTGTAATTCAAAAAGAGGGACAAAAGATACCAGATATCAAACTTCTACCGTATTCTAGAAGTTTTCGTTCTACAGATTTATAAGAATTTCTCTTTTCCATTGTCTAGAAGTTTCCGTGATAGCTATATTCATCGACTCCAATATTATGCAGATCATACATCAATAACTAGTATTCTTAGAAGTTCTATGGAGTTGTTGTATTGACACTTAACGTTAACAGCATCATACTAGTTTGAATATGTTTCGTACAGTTAAGAGATTTGCGGATATAGAACACACAAAGTATCGGACATATATTTTAAAAATTAAGTTGTCATTTCAATTTGTATAATTTTTTATGAAAACTTGTGTTAAATAAATCGTGTTAAATTTTTCTATTGACTTTTGTTGGCTATAATTTAAAAGTGATTTATAGACATTACAGCAGCAATACATCTGAAACGCTTTTGAAATTTAAAATTATAAAAGGTTCCACTAACAACACTTGTTGTATTCTTCATGTAGAGGATTTGTTATATCTAAAGATGTGGTTCTGGTCATTGATCAGTTGACGTTGTACTCGATACATCATTGTGGAATTTAATACAAATATTTTGAAACATTCCCCATTTCTATTCTCAATTTTATCAGAGAATCATAATACTCTAGTAATAGTAATAGTAATCTACAGAACTCTGAAGATATGACATTTAGTGTTTGAAATGTGAAGTCAAGCACTAAAGACATAAAGAGCATCGTTGAAGATGTCACCTCTAGCGCTGGTGATCATCATTAAGATGAGGAATACATATTATTTAGTTGTTTATTAACGTACCGTTGGTCATTCTAATTGTTGGTTTTGAATATCCTGGACCTTTAGTCATCTCATCTTTATGTGTTACTGTTGTTATAAAAACAAAAAGTAACGAGTTAAAATAAAATCGACTCTCAATTTCTACAAAGTGAATTTTCAAGGTAGAAGTTGCCATATATATTTTTTAATTAAATATAATGTAAGATTAATTTAGGTCCCCGATGTTCTTCAAATTTGTACTCTATTTGGCCTTTTAAACATTTTTTTATTTAAACGTCACTGATGAGTCGTTTTTAGACGAAACGCGCGTCCGGCGTTGATGTAAATTTTTGATCCTGGTATCTATGATGAGTTTATTAGAGAAAAGTTCATACTTTATGATATCACCATACCGAAATCAAAAGAAAATTAAAAAAGTTCCTTAACAAAAGGCAAAGCCTCAAACAATCAAAAATTCACCGAGCAAAACTTCATAATCTGTACTACTTAATCATAAAAAATTAGTAATCAAAAACGAAGGACGATTACAACACAATATGAATACTTTACTCACATTTTTGACAATTTTTCCAATTATATCTGTTTATTTTGTGAACACATTGTTGTCAATATAATATAATTCATATAAGTGAGAGGTTTAGCTAGCTACAAAACATGTTTGATACACCATTTCAACACAAGGAAAAGCCTGTACCATGTCAGGAATATGACAGTTGTTTTCCACTCGTTTTATATGTTTTGGATTTCTGATTTTGCCATTTGATGAAGTACTTTCAGTTTTGAATTTTCCCTGAAATTCGGCAATTTTGCAATTTTCTTTACGGTATTTGACACGAATTTAGGAATGCATTAAATATTTCGCCCAAATTCACTTACGTTGTATTTTTTTCATTTTTTTTAATAATTATTCAGTTTATTGCACTATTGGTTGTTAACAAATACCCTAAAAGGTACAACTATCCCAGATAGGTTTATCCCTGTGTGTGAATTATCAAATGAACCAGGGGATTCACAAGATAAACTTATTATAAGTTTCAAAAGTGGTTAATAAATTATTACAATCTATATTAGACAAATGTTAGAGTTTACAAAATCTGCATAGCAATAAAATCCGGAAACATACGTTCTCTCTGTGTACGTTTTTCTACTTATTTTAATTGTTTATCACGTGGTATAGATGTTTATTATGTATCTTGAACACGTGTATTTTATTCATTCTTGTATGTTTTAATATACTTAACTTATTTGGTAAGTTTAAATTTAATTAAATAACTGTTTTGTTTTCTTTAACGATAACTTGAATGCGCTACAGAATACTGAGAAACTTGATGCATTAGCCTATTATGAGTATCAAACATTGATGGATTCTGATGGTATAAAGTTAACATGGTCAAAACATGGATAAAGAATGAGACTTCTTTGATACTTTGTATAAAGTATTGACAATCGTTTCGTGTAAACAGAGAAACAGTATACATAAAACATAAATGAAAAACAAAATATTGTTCTGCGAGGACATGGAGTACAATGTCGTAACTTTCACATAAACAGACACACATACATGTACCTACACACAAACTTGGTCACAAAACTAGCACACACACACACACTCTCTGTCACACAACTACTCAATCATAAGTACTTGTACGCCTCACCTATTGAATTACATTGTGGTGAATTATATATATTTAAATGTTTCTTTCAAAAATTTGCTACATTTTCTTTCTAAGAGTATATTATTTTCATACCATTCTAAGAATTCTAATTTATAAACCCTGTATACATCTATGTACTTGTGTTTTAACTCTGATGCATAATTGCTTTTGTAAACAGCAAATAAAACAATTGTTAACAACACATTAATATCAAAATATGAACTGTCATGAATTTTGTATCCAAGTATTAAATTTTGCATTGATAAAATATGTGTACCTTTTTTATTTTATCTAGTAATAACCCAACTTTAATCCAAAATTCTTGTAAAAATTCACACTTTAAAAAAATGATTATAATTGTCTACTTGGTGACATATATGACATTGATTATCCTTCATTATTTTCCATTGATAAAGCAGTTGCTTACATGGCAAAAAGTAAAATCACAAAAATACTGAACTTAGAGGAAGATCAATTGGGAAAGTCCATAATCACATGGCAAAATCAAATAACAAAACGCATCAAAAACGAATGGACAAGAACTGTCATATTCCTGACTTGGTACAGGCATTTTCAAATGTAGAAAATGGTGGATTAAACCTGGTTCTATAGCGCTAACCCTCTCACTTTTGCAATGACAGTCTCATCAATTTCCGATATTTTTACATTGATGCGTTAAATAAACAGACACAATAAATATAATAGTCAAAATATGGGTACATCAGTCATCATCGTTTAACAATTTTAAAAGGAACAATTTAACAGAACACAAAAACATCTACTATCTACGAACACATTTATTGAGTGTCTGACGTCAGAAAATTTTATACAATATATAATTGATCAATATCCACCTTAACATGTTTAGCTTATTATCAATTAACTGGTGAAATGTAAAGTTTAATATATCATGTAATTGATTTGAGGAATTTAGATTGAAATTGTTTTTCCATTTTATGAAACCAATAGGTGTGTCACTTTCTATACCTTTGATATAATTATATATATCTTTAGCTTTTAATTTTTTAATGCAAATTGATTTGGCTATATTTTTTGTTTCTAAGTAAAGATTTCTGTCTATTTGAACTTTAGTTGAAATTGATTGATTTGATTTTAACATGAGTTTCAATTCTTTTTTGATTGCAGATTTCAGTTTAGAAAGTTCTGCTATCCAGTTTGATTTTTCTTAAAATTTATTTAAGATTACTTTTTGGGAGATATTTCCTTGTTTATCTATGATATCATTATTAAAAAAAATGTCACTTTCTATCCAGTTTGGAAAAACAAGACTTTTACCATTTAATTTAATTGATTGATTACCCCAAATAAATTGCTGTCTTATACATTTGAAATTTAACCCCTTGCTTATCTTGGAACTATTATGTACTTTATTCCAACTTTTTAAAATTTCAAAAACAAATTCTGGCATAATTTTTTTTAAATTTGGTATCTCATATATATTTTCATGTTAAATAGAGCAAAGTTTGCTCCAAATTTGTTAAAGTAATATAAAGGTATAACCTTCCAATTTGAAAATTCTTCTGTTGTTAACCTTTTAACCCAAGATATATGGATTGATGTTAAATAACTATCTATATCAATCATTTTGAAACCTCCATCCTGATAATCATTACATAGAGTAGATCTCTTGATTTTCTCATTTTTGTTTTGCCATATAAAGTTTAATATTAGTTTTTTAAATTGTGTTAGAAAGTCTCTCGATAAATTAGTTACTGACGCTAAAAAGGTTATGTTTGGTATAATTAATGTTTTATTACTGTTATTCGTCCAATCATTGTAAGCTTTCTTTTCTTCCAATTTGAAATTGCTTTTTCTGTCTTCCTCAAAATATTTTCTGTGTTTAATTTATGGCATTCAACTTTATTAGTTCCAAAATATACACCTAAACTTTTAATGGGGCTTTTATTCCAACTAATGTTTTCATATTTATCTTTGGAATGTTTTAATTTACCTAGCCATATTTTTTGACTTATTAAGTTTAGACCAGAAAGAGTTCCAAATTCATCAATTACATTTAATGCCACGTTACGTTATACTTACGTTATATAGAATTCAATTTAAAAGAGAAATATCAAGTTTAAGGTTCATGTGGACCCTATGGCTTAAATTTATTTATCTAGGGCATGCTGTGCCTTAAAATTTTCCAGATGCACATGTTTGTCTGTACTCTGAGTAAATTTTGAGGTGAAAATGTAGCTATTTTAGCCAAAGGGTCCACATGAAATATCTATACTATTGAACGAGAAGACCTCATGTTGTCAATGTGTGTCGCTTCTCCTCCTTCAACAATAAATTAATCATCACGCCTCTGTGTCCTATAGGTAACATGTATAGTCGCATTTTTCATCCATTCTTATGATCATTCAGTTTGGGTTATTTTGGGAGAAAAACGAAAAAAATTGCGTCCGGATATTTTCCCGTCATTGGACAAAACTTTAAGTCAGATTAGACGTCCGGTTTGTGTTTTTCTGTACTTTGAACATACAAAGACTATGAATAAACTGTATACATTTGCTTTCTGCTATCATTTTGAGTTCTAGCATTTATCATCCTTGCTTAAAGTGTTTCAGTTTGGATTATTTTGGGAGGAAAACGAAAATAAATAATAATTGCTATTTACTATCAATTCCAATAGTTTACTATCCACGGATATATTTCTATATACTTACATACATTTACTATGAATAAATTGTATTTGTTATAATTAATTATTAATTCCGATGGTTTACTGGGGGGAGGGGGCTCTTGACTATTCATGGCGTTCACTGATGTATATTAACTATCAATTTCCCCGCGATTTCGTGGGTGTGTTCTAGTAATATTTAATCCAGAATTGAAAAAAAACGTCCAAATTATACGTAGAACATATTCAATGTGTATCAATCATTTGGAATAGTCGTAGCTTCATCACAACCCTTTGTAATAATTTCTGCCTTAAAACTTTGATGTCTTTCAAAAAAAAAGAAAGACGAAAGACGAAGTATAAATTAAATTTGACTTAAAAATCATATTTTTTTTGAGATTACATGAGATATGCGATGTTGAAGACTGCTTTATAGGGATAAGGGGAATTTAAAGATAGTTATATAGGAATATTTCTCAAAATAAATCTAAATGATGTTAATATACGAATGTATCAACAGTGGAAGACAAAAACATTGACACGAAGTGCAAATCGATAATTGACGGGCAAATTGAACCTAATACAAAAGATTTTGCATTGAAGTTGCGAAACTCTAATAATTAAAGTAGAATAATGTGAAAGCAGGTTTGCAATCTTAAAATAACATAATTAAGTTAAGAGAAAGAATTGGCCTCATTCAATAACATTTCTTGGTTAAAAGCGTTTTTTTTCCCAATAGTAATGAATTTGATTCAGCTTATCAGCATAGAAAAAAGTTCAAACACGAAAATTAGACGGTTCTCCGTTTTATTTGGAAGTTTACAATTTTTACCTTCATGATCAACATTTCTCAACGACACATTATTCTTTATCACACATCCCATCACCGAATCACACCTGAAAGTTAAAATATATCTAATTATACATGTACTCAGTTGCTGAATATCAATAGATGATTACCGAATATGAACAGAACAAAGGTGTGGTAAATGAAAAAAAGGGGTTTGAGCTGAAAAAAATAAATTTTCTATAGCTCCTTTCGACAGCTCAAACATCTTCCAGCAAAAACACAATAACAATCAAAACCAAGGAGTAAACAAAGACTGATAAAACCAAAAGACATTTACATCAACAATAAGAAACAATACAAACTCCACAAAATCCGGGAGTGAAATCAGGTGCTCCGGAAACTATATACGTTACCATGAATGTCTTTTGGTCACGTTGTGTAACTATTCTCATTGACATCTTTTATTATCATTTAATTCAAATTGTATAAAGCTTTCATAATATATTTTCGTTTGATTAAAATTATAAATGTCATGATTAAATATTTAAAGTATTTTAAGACAATCAACAGTTCGTATCATTTTACTTCTATATTTCTCCTCAATAAGCTTATTTTCCCGTTTCACACTTTTTTTATACATGTTGTCTTATATCTTAATAAATTCATGGGAAAATATATACCAAACTAATAAGTTATTGGTTGGTTATTAAAATCCTAAACTATTAAAGGACACGCAAATAATCTATTTTTAAAGAACAATAAAAGTTTGGAAAACAGTAGGAACGTTATACAAGTTTAAATCTATATGTTTCTAATCAACGGGTACTTGCTTTTCTTTCAACATACGTATAAAAAATCTGGCTAGGTTTATATCCTAGGAGTGGGGGTCAAACTTATCAAACTTTGACTCTTCCTGTTGTTATTACAAATAAACATTCATCATGGAATGTTTTGAAAGTCAGGTTTGTTTCATATGGTGAGAAATTTTCCGGGCTTCAACCGTAAAAATTATAAACTATACTGATTTAATTCAAGCAAGATCAAAGACCCAAATTTTTTATACGTATGTTGAAAGAAAAGCAATTTGATTAGAAACATATATATTAAAACTTATTAACATCTATTAAATACCGATATCCAAGATATTTCTCCATTTTTCTTTTATGAAGTCCCTGATAATTGTTTGAGTATCTTCTCCCTATTATCACGAGAATTGGTCGTAGGGAATATAAATTAACATACACAAAGAAAAGACCAGATTGCAACGTGATAGTGAATAGTCTGCCGCCACTGTATTCATGCAATTAAATTGTGTCACGAGGTTTCATTGATATATGATAGTAAATATAACTCAAATCAAAATGGTCCAATCAATTTAATTGTAGAACAATATGTGATGACAAACGAATCACAATGGAAGATTGCTTTTGTTAAAAGGCGTCAGAGGAGTAGCGTTCAGAAAGTGCCATTGTGACACAAGCTTATATAATAAAACAGACAATTACATCCCGTAAAAATTGTAAAAAAATACGGTAAAATATGGTCAACTACGCAGGATAGCAAAAAGTTCTACCAGTTATTGGTGCTTTTTCAACTATAACAAGGATATGCGTTCACAAATGCGTCCAATAACTCCTGTAAATTGTCAGATTAAACTGACATAAAATATGACCAACTTATGATGAGTATTAACAATCACACAAAGTATGAGAGCTTTTCGACAACAGTCTCATAGGAATGGTTTACGAGTTTTTGTTGTCACGGGACTAAAATAAAATCACAATCGTATTACTCCCTTGGACATAGTCAAATAAAAATGTCGGAATCATGGATAACTACACATAATGGCAAACAATCCTCCCATATATGAGAGCTTTCTGTACAAAAAAAAACAAAAAACAAAACAGGACAATTGAAATCATAATGTTGTCAATTGTGAAAAATGATTAAAATTCGTTAACTCCCGTAAATATTGTCATGTCAAAGTATTGATATGCCAAAAATCAAGGGAATATGACGACACATAATCTTACCAAGCATAAAAGCTTTTGTCAAATGGTCTCTGCGTATTGATGTGTTTCGACTGACGAATGGATATTATTATTAGGAAATGCCCAGTGGCACGAATTAAGTGGACAAATAGGAATGGCGCGCCATCAAACGGTTTTCGAAATTCTCCTTGCTTCAAGAAAATTTCTTTAATATGCCAAATAAAAATACATGTTTTAGGATAAATATATTCACATAAATTAACAAGAACAATACCAACGAAATCCAATGTATGCAATATGACAACATGATATTGCATATTTTAAAAACGATATGTTTTAAACCAAGTTCATATAGTACCAAAAACAGTTTATTGTGGAAAAAAGTGTCTTAAATGAAAAATATGGTAAAAAATTGAAAGACAGCATTGATTGTGACACAATTCATTATCATAATTTGTTTGTTTCTAATTTGCAATTAAAACAAAATAATTTGAATTTTTGGTTACATCGACAAATGTTGTAAACAGGACATAATATTCGGGAAAGGAAATAATTTTTCAACGGAAATGAACATGATGCATAGATTTTGGATCCATACATATTGTGTTTTATTTGCCGTTATGAAAAAAAACACGGAAGTATACATTAAATTTAGTTCGTCGTACGTTCATGAATATTCATGACATGTGACCATTTGTCCGCACTTAAAACCCGTGCGGTCACCTTTCTGACCATCGAGTCTCGCTATAGCCAGTAAGAAGACACGTGTATTCACGGATGATTAAATGTGAATTTGTAATTGGACAATGTTGGAATTATGATATTATTGTTATTATGTTTGTATTTGATACATAAATTGATGTATTATATAGAATTAAAGGTTATAGCGAGTAGCACACCTACATTATGTCATTTGTTCTTTGTTAAGGCCATAGAATATTAATTACTTTATTTTCGGACGAACGTAGTGAGGGAGAATATAAATATTCATAGCTTTACATTAAATTTTATAATCGGCAGATGGCAAGGAGCTTAGATACTACCTTACAACAAATATCAGAGATTAATTCAAATTCATAAATTAATATTTGATCTTGTACGTAAGATTTCAACTGTTTCAAAAATTATATATAAGTACAATTATACATTATACCAGTTGCTATGATTGGATGTTGTTGAACTTTTTCTTTAAATGAGTATAAGAGCTGTGATCTAGTATTAGAAAAATCTCTATACTTTTAAACCATTCCAAAGTAGAATTTACGAAAATCGCAATTTTTTACCAATTCCAACGATTATTCATAATTTAATGTCATTGCTGACTGAACCGTATCTGTTGTATCCTTATTTCAAGCTCGATGGTTGTTGTTGTTGTCGCAATTATTCAGCTAGATCAGTGCGGCTTATCACCGAATAGAATATCCACATTTACAAAAACAACGGGAAAAATTATCAACAAATAATCAAGTACAAAGCATTTTGTCAAGTGCTGTCGGGACAATGAGTTGGTATTGGTGCCAGACTTGCGGAAGTGTTCATTTTCATAACGATGCGTAAAAAGTGGGAGACGTGACTAAAGTTCATGCAATCTAAAGTCAATTCATGATATTCTTTTTGATATAGAATCATATTCAAAACAGTGTAGCTGTGGCCATTGATTGACGACCTTAATTTTTCCCTTGACTGGGGCAGATTAGGTGAACGTCTGTCTGTAACGACCGCTGCTCACTATGTACTTGTTAAAGACACTTAAACTGTGGGGTCACAAAAGGTTCTCAACACCTAAATAAAGTAATTAGAAAAACTAATCAGGAATAACACGATGTTTTGATTTGTGTCAATAATATAAATCAAAACATAAAGTTATTCCTGAATAATTTTTCGAATTATTTTAATATTAAAGGCGTTAAGAACCTTTGGTGACCCACAGCTTAAATTCTATAATAAGTAAGTAGTGAGCAGTGGTCGTTACAGACAAACGTTCACATAATCTGCCCCAGTCAATGGGATAATTTAAGGTTGTCAATCAATGGCCACAGCTACACTGTTTTGAATATGATTCTATATCATTTTTATTTTGACCTTTTTAAATAAAACACACATTTTTCATCCTTTTCATGGTCATATAAACAACGAAATTTAAATGTAAAAGGTATTGTCACCCTTTCCACCTCCCATTGTTAATGCAAAATCATCGTGTAAGCATTTCCGCCGTACCACAAAGTTATACGAATCTCTGACGGTGATGAATATTCTGATGTACAAAAAAGTAACAATTAAGTTGTTTATTTTACTCGAGCTCTCGCCCCTTAGTTGATTTAAATACTTACATAAACAACATTTTTTCTTGTGAGATTACTTTCAAATTTACGCAACTCATTTGATGCTTTCACTGTATTTGTTTTTTTCTTTACGTAACACCACTAAACAAGAACGCATAATCAAGCCAATGTATCTTTCCTATATTTTAGAAGAATACGCTGTCATAATCCACGTGGCGTGTAAATGAACAATTGCGATTCGTATTAGCCATACACCCACAATTGGGATAAAGCATTGTTTCATTTTTGAAGGGTTAACATAAATACCTTTCAAAAGTTTCACATCTGCAACTATCTAAACATTGGTGTCCATACTGGTTCAGGGGACACTTTTCACATTTCTGGCCGTTATCAGAAAATGTTCCACTGGGACACTCTGAAGTAAGATTTGAAAATTATGTATCGATTTGACAATAGGAAAATAAACAAAAAATAAAATATAACGTAAACATTAGATCTGACGTTTCCGTAGGTTATATTGTTGTCGACTGACGTGTTGTCAATGTTAGCTTATTATTCGTTCCAACAGAAACAATATAATGAAGTGATATTACAGATAATTAGCACAATTCAAACTTCTTATACGTGTCTATATTCAGCTTTATAGAAAAGTCAAATGAAGAAAAGATTTAATAATTGGTGAATTGAAAAGAAAAATGAAAAAAAAACCATAACAACTTTTTATTCAATCCTGATGCAACGTATCAAACAATTGTTAAAATACACGAAGCATACAAATATTTGAAGAAGATATTGGATGATTACCTTTGCAACCATCATCCTCTTCAATGTAATTGTAGCAGCAGTAGAATGTACCATCAGCTTGTCTAAAAATTACAATAAAAGAACCAAATATATTATATTTATTATTATATCTATTCAAGGAGCATGCGATTTCTACTTTTATCTTATTTTTATTTATCTTGTTGATAGAACTGACCTCAAAGCTCAATGTAATAAGATTTTGTCATTGATCTAGCAATAACCTTTTTGTCTTACTTTAAGTGACAAAAAATCGCTTCGGAACCAAATCAAATTATAAAATGTATTTATTTTAAGCTGCGTTGTTTTCTTGTTCAATCAGCTTAAGTTTATACGATTCATCTAGTCTTTTTTCTCCGTCTCTGTTGCCTGCAAAAGTGTCTATATTATCATTTATCACTACATCCGCAATTTTCCGTATAATCAGACTATCATAGAAACTAAATTGGATTATGAACATATTTTATTTATTAACATACGGAGCAAAGTAAAATCACAAAAATACTGAACTTCGATGAAAATTCAATCGGAAAGTCCCTAATCAAATGGAAAAGTCAAATGACAAAACACACCACACGAATGGACAAGGACTGTCATTTTCCTGACTTGGTACGGGCATTTTCATATGTAGAAAATGGTTGATTGAACCTGAAAGCATTGAGCGACAAACACATCTTATAAAAGCTCTCTTCATTTTGAAATGTACTCTGAACGTTTCACTATCAATGTTTTGCCTCCCAAAGCGCTTTTTTACTTTCATTATTTATCTTTACTCAAACATTTGAAAAGCAATAAATAATGATAATGGATGGTTGTTAAACTTCATTCTGCTAATTAAATCCATTTTCAGAATGATTATTTATCAATACTATTTAAAAAATTAGTTAACATTCCACAGAAAGACATGCCTTTCAAAACGGACACAATATTCTGACTCCAAGTCTACCATCTTAAATACTTAGCAGAGGAGCAGCAAATTCAAATTTTGGGCCTGCCGGGTTATAACCCAAATTTCCCGAATGCGAGGCAAACATACTACATCATCACCACAGAGGCGTTATATATTTTCAAAGGTAATCTTGAAATCTATATAGCTTTATGGAACGAGATCCAAAAGTTTACAATTATCATATACTAGTCCGAATGATTTTCATGATGATGATGATTGTCTTGAAAGGTTAATTTTTAATTTATGCTGGTAGAACGTAATAATCATTTGTATTAACACAATATTTTATCCATAAAAATGGAAATTCACTCGACTATACTGACAAATAAGACATATGTGAAATGAACCGAAAATACAGAATTCCAAGACAACAACCATCAAGACATTACACAATATCAAACCTTACTTACAAAAGAACTATTATAACTAAATTTATTAATGTTGGATGTATAAATACTGCAAAATATTGTAATGCGAGTAATATTCGGGAATAGTTCATGTTCTGTACAGACAGACGAAGTAAATAGTAAACCACAATCTAAGACGTGGTCAAATTGTCAATAGTTAGTGTAGACACAGAAAATTCGTAAGAAAATATACAGTTGAAAGGTTAATTTATCGTGAAATATTTAGAGGACTTTCGTTATCTATCATGAAATATACACTAGAATCGACTTAGGATATATTGACAGCTTAACGAAACACACAACCAAGAAAATAGTTTCAAAAGCATAAGGCTCTTTATCTAGTATGTAATCTTCACTTTTACCTTTTGACCATCATCAAGGTCAATTGTCCGCAATGTCTTTGGATAGATCCCATGTATTTTAGGAAATTTCGTTTTAGAGTTAAAGCTACTATTATTTTTTGTAAACATCGTTAATTGTGGTTACGCCCCTTAAAGGAAGGTCACGTGTTATATAAAATATAACAAGTGTGTTCCTGAATAACCCAAACATTTTTTACTTTTTAAGACTTTTGTTGGTATCAGGTCTTTGTACGAAGACCATTTAAGGTAATATCAACAGTTGCTTGAAAAGGCTAAAACGCATTCCCTGCATATTAAAAGATGAATATCAATGGTTGTTGAAATTTTAAGATAGTTAACAAGTTAGCACCTGTCTGTTTAAATGTAAAAGATTGTAAATATTCTTTCAGAGATAGTAATATACTGGATATATCACATGTAAAAAAAGTTTTATATTTGCAGCTGCTACTCTATGGAACATCCTGTTCTGCATGAAGATAAGCTTTTTCATACTTGAACTGTTGTCTGCTCTATGGTCGGGTTGTTGTCGCTTTGACACATTCCCCATTTCCTTTCTCAATTGTATTGCTCTAAATATTATTATGCCGTAAACTTTTGTGTTTTAATATTGTGTTTATATTATTTGACATTCGGTAAAAAAAACTCTGAAGTATGGCAAGCCGTTTTACTATTTATTCAAATTTCTAGATATCTCCTTTAATATATGAGATATCTTATATAATATATACGATATCTCCTTAAATATATATGATATCTTAAATATATATGAACCAGGGGTATGTCAAAGAACGTCTCATCCTTTTTCTAAAAAAGTTCATCGGAAGGTACCAAGACCTTGTTGATAAATATTTCGTATCAACTTCACAAGTAATACATGATGTTCTTGATGTATAGATTCTGCGTTCTGATGTTGTTAATCATCTTGACAACGTGTTATATTGTTCTTTTGTTTGTCTTTGTTCTATTATTGATATCACTTTTACTGTCTGATTGTTTTATGTGATATCCGTTTAACGTGGCTCGGTACTTAATCATCCCGTCAATGTGTTTGTATTATCTTTCATTTTTTGCTGGTGTGTTTTGTATATACGACTTTTTGTGTTTCTTTTGGTTCTTATAACGTAACTCTGTACTTTAAAAGATCCCGTCAGTATGCTATTGTTCTATTATATGTCATTATAATATATTTCTAGTATGAATTAGAAAATACGTTGAACCACAAACGTCAAAATTATTCAATCGCATAGTGGATTGAACTATTTGTGGATTCTTATAAATTCTATATTACTTTTGGACTATTTTAAATCTCGGTCTACTTCCGAAATTAATTCTTGTGTTCTGATAAATTGTTCCTTTTAAAATTGTTACATGATGATGACTGCTGTACCCATATTTTGACTATTTTATTTATTATGTCTGTTTAGTTCACGCACCATTGTAAATATAACGGAATTTGACGAGACTGTCATCCAAGTGAGAGGTTAAGCGCTTTAAAACCAGGTTTAATCCACCATTTTCTACATATAAAAATGCCTGTACCAAGTCAGGAATATGACAGTTCTTGTCCATTCTTTTTTGGTGTGTTTTGTCATTTGATTTTGCCATGTGCTTATGGACTTCCCGATTAGATTTTCCTCTGAGTTCAGTATTTTTGTGATTTTACTTTATACATAATTTGATTTGTACATCTTTAATGTTCTATAATAGTTATCAAAGGTACCAGGATTATAATTTAGTACGCCAGACGCGCGTTTCGTGTACATAAGACTCATCAGTGACGCTCATATCAAAATATTTATAAAGCCAAACAAGTACAAAGTTGAAGAGCATTGAGAATTCAAAATTCCAAAAAGTTGTGCCAAATACGGCTAAGGTAATCTATGCCTGGAATAAGAAAATCCTCAGTTTTTCAAAAATTTCAAAGTGTATAAGATAGTATACAATTACTGTCTTTTGATGAGGTAAATATATGTTTTTTTGACTTTTGATATTCACAGAGGCCAATGGCAAATGTAAAGAAATTCAAACGAGAAAACTAACAGCCTGATTATGTACCAATAAATGAACGAAAAACAAATATGTTACACATCAACAAACCACAATCACTAAATTACAGTGTCCGGAACTTGGGACAGGCATATACATACAGAATGTGGTGGGGTTGAACATCCGAACACTTCCCCTAACCTGGAATAGTGGTGTAACAGTAGAACATAAGAACGAACTATAAAGAGCAGTTGAATAAGATGGATACAAATAGAAATAAATCTAGCAAAGTGAACGTGCCCGGGTACTTGTAGTTCATTTAAACAGCAGCTACTTTTCAAGCAGCTTTGACGTGGACTTATTTTTTTTTTAGAAAATTTATTGTCCAATTACTTTTTACTTGGAAGCATTTCACTTTTTAAAATAAGAATACATAGCTTATAAATGTCTTGACTATTTATGAATGACCATGGTGACACAAGGACTCAATATATATAGTTTCTTAAATGGTTATCAAAGGTACCAGGATTATAATTTAATACACCAGACGCGCGTGTCGTCTACATAAGACTCATCAGTGATGCTCAGATCAAAATAGTTATAAATCCAAACAAGTACAAAGTTGAAGAGCATTGTAGACCCGAAATTCCAAAAAGTTGTGCCAAATACGGCTAATGTAATCTATTCCTGGGATAAAAAAAAAATCCTTAGTTTTTTGAAAAATGCAAAGTTTTGTAAACAGGAAATTTACTAAAATGACTATATAATGATATTCATGTCAACACCGAAGTGCTGACTACTGGGCTGGTGATACCCTCGGGGACATAACCATATTCATCACTTTATCCTCTAATATTTGACTTACTTGTGTATCACCCTAAATAGGTTTTATTCGTCTTTTTTTCTATTTTGACGTTTATGATAATAATTAGCTGTCCATCTCGGTCCATAATCTTGTTCGAGTTTAAATTGTTTATTGTAATCCCTTTGTCTTTTAATAGCTTTGCTGCTTGATTTATAATATATTTTGAATGTCATTAAAATTTTCGTGGCCGTTTCTCTTGTCAGTAATACATAAATATTTGTTAAGTGTCCGTTGTCTTTGCGAACTGACCTTTATTAATGCTCAGACTCATAAGTCAACCTTCAATAAAAGATTCTTATTCAAACAAAAGCTAACTGTCAGTCATGAATGGTATTATTATAAGCGGAAAATTAAAAAAATAAACTGATAATATTGTTGCCTAGGGAGAAAAACATACTACCGCTTCCCCAAATTTATTGATTGATTTAACGATGTGTTTAGCAAACGCTATTCCGTATCTGATTTGGCCATGGTTGATCAAATGAAATAAAAGGGTAAGTGTCTAAAAAAAACATGTTAATGATGTACCAATAGGTAATATATTCAGGCGATGTACATTAGGGACAATAATGAATAGACCTGGTGCATGTCGTGATTTAATATAAACACGACGTTGCTTTGTTAATTTCAAAAACTACGGATTTACCATTTAAACATTGTTAATGTTTTGTTATCTAAGTATTTAAACTTAGATACAAGAGTATTTTCAAATTATGCGTTAAAATTGTCTTTTAAAATAAGGGTTATTATAATTCAATTATCAGCAGAGTTTTTTTTTAGTTTTAAAATCAGGGGCAATAAGTAACACATCTTTGTTGATCATTTTAACCCACGTTTTAAATAGTCTGTACTGATTAACTGTATGGTGTTTGCTTAGCAGCAAGCAGGAAATAGTTTTGCATATTCAAGGATAAAACGTTAAAACATAAATTATTAAAGTAGATATTCTGCATACCGGTGAAACTGGACGAAGGATAAAGGTTGGGACGTAACCGAAAAAAGGAATCATATCGGTCATGAAAAACTGTAAGGTAAGCCAGTTGTTCAAACATGATAAACATAGACTGGTAACTTTTCAGAATCCTGGTAAATACAGAATTCATTTTTTTCTTCTGTTACAGAAGGTCTGGTGTCTGTTCTTATCCCTCCTTCTAGTCATGTTACAAAATACTGGTTTAGTTTGAAAATCTTTACCAGGTATCATATAATATACAACAGAAACATCTTAAACTTAACATTTTAAAGCTAACTATAAAAAAAACTAATTGTCGTTCAATGATTTTGAAATTTACTGAAAAAATATAATATCAAAATCAAGGGCAGGAGTCGGTTTGACAAAAAACAAACAAAAAAAAAACTCCAGATCATTTTTTTTATTCCAGATTTCTGAATTTTCAATTAAATGTAATTATCGCATTGAGCTTTAACTAATTATATCGTTCAATGATTCATTAATACGAAAAATATTTAGTATGCATGAGTGACCTATAGTTGTTAATGTCTGTGTCATTTTGGTCTTTTGTGGATAGTTGTCTCAGTGGCAATCATACCACATCTTCTTTTTTATATGATATATGTTTAGCTACCAAACCTGCAAACACTTGAATCATTCTGAATAAAGTCAGTAAGTCCTTGCCCATAGAAAATCACAAGACAACAATATGCAGAGACAAACACAGTTTTCATTGTCAGGATTTAGAAGTCAGCATTGTTGCCAAACAATTCTACAATTGATACACACGGAAATAATAATTAGTAATTATCATTGGAAAACGTTTTAGTAATTGACTGCAGTGTTTAATTGCTATATATAGGATGAGGAAACAAAACATTACAAATTATATTCTTCATGAAAGGATACAATTTTCAAAAAGAGTTATTTTATTTTATTTTCATATTATCTTGCTTATGTCCGAATCTTCATTAGAATAAAGAAGTACGCCCGGTTAGACCCCTTTTTGGCTCTATTTTTGTGCGTTTTTTTCAAAGTTGTTGTAATTGTAAAGTATCACCTATTTATTGGAAAGTACAATATTTTTTGTTACATAAACATAGAGTGTTTTGATAATACAATGGACATACATCGGGTACTAGCATCATCATATGCGACCACTTTCATTTTAAACAAAAACCGTCTGAAAAGTGCTGTTAACTGGCATATTTGATTGATTTATGTTGTTTAAGCTTGGATTTGAGCGTTTTTAATGACCAAGTCAGTCCAACTCTTTTACAATAACCAATCTAATCGAATAAAACACTTAAAAGGGTTTAAATGTCAAAAATATTTCATCAGACGGGATTATACGCGTCTGACGTAATATAAAATTTTAATCCTGGTATCTGAGATGAGTTTATAATTCTAATTTTCACAATAATATAATTGAATATTAAATATTTGAAATCTAAGTAACCAGTTATTTAAGTTATTTTCAAAATACAAACGCTAGTAATTTTTTTTCATTACCTATAAGTTTAAGGATGAAGGTAACCTTTTAAAAAAAGTTCATGTATTCCCAAGGAAAGTTCACCAACACCAGAACCTATATCAATCATCAGACCAACGCGGTCTATGATTTGTTATAGACAAAATTGAAAACGAATACATCTTGAATACGAATAAATAATATGCATTTTAACATCATTTACAATTGACCCAATTTATCGTATGTGTCTTTTTTCGAAATTTTATACCACATGATCGTGTATGTCATTCGTGTGCTATAAACAAAATCATGTAAAAGATAATTTTTGAAGGCTATGCTGTGATATATAGTTTCTTACATCTACGAAATTTAGTCTCAAAGGGATAGGTATGCCACATATTATTTATTTTATACATTTCTCATCAACATAAACATTTAATGCGAATAATATAGAAACTTGAGATCTAACCCTACCCTTATCAAATTAATCAAAGGGAAAACAAAAAGGTTATGTACATACATGTTTGTACTTGTACTTTCAAATTTGCAAAGGTATCACCTCCTCCAAAACATTTAAATATATAATCTTATAAGAATATGAATGTTGTTTAAATTTAGATATTATATGTTTGTAATAATTGTCATGTTTGTCTTGGTAACAATCCAATATTTGGATTTTACACCAATAAAATGATATAATCACTGTCCTAGATTGTCGAAATAGATCACAATCTTATTTTCTATGGGTTTACGCCATTTAAATGATATTTAAAAATATTCTGCTGTTTAAATGCAATTGAAATGTATGTTCTAGTTCATTGTGCATATTGTTTTATTTTATGTGTTTTTTGTTGTTGTTCTAATGTAATACATTAACAATATGTATTGACTTTTAAACTCAAATCAGAATAATTACCAATTTCACAGTTCTACTCGTTCAAGGTAAGACACATATCTTGTCGTGTACGAGATCTATTTATCGAAATTTATCTGTTGAATGAACTATGGTAGTAGAAATTCTGTAGTGGAATATAAGAAAATATTTTTATCTAATCTGCGAACATTTATCAATTGTACAACAAACTTTTGAGTTCTATCTCTGATTCAGTTCTTTTGTGTGTAGTATACAAAGTTTGAATTATCATTTGACATAACTTGAGCTTTACCGGTTGTGCATCATGTTTTAAATAATCGATTAATTATTTATATTAGATTTGTGTTATTTATATAAAGGCAACAGTATTATACTAATGTTCAAAGGCCATAAACGTTTTGACTATAATTGAAATGAATAGACCCAATACAACACAATTTACATGTTTGATTTGGCGCAACCTTGTCAACTCCTATGTTTTTCTTAGAACCTTTTATTTGTAAGTTTAGTTCGAAATCATTAGTTTAAGGTGTATTGATAAGGGTAGGTGTGTAATTCTTGTTTACATAAATGTACAAGCAATACTGTCGATGTCGATATTCTAAAATCAATCTAAGGTAGCAATGATAAAATTGATTTATTATAAGAACAAAAAAATATTGCAACTCTCCATCATAGACTGAATTGTGTTAAATTTAACGACTATAGATCACTATACTACCTTCATAATTGAAGAAAACCCATACATAATAGTAATTAAACTCATCATATATACCAGGGTTAAACTTTTGTTAGTAAGACGCGCATCTCTTCTGCAAAATATAGCTAAATAAGTCTAAAAAATGACACATGTAAACACTACCGCCATGATTTATGTATACAAAACAATAAACGAAAAAACCAATATGATATACAACAACAAACGACAAGAACTAATTAATTTCAACAGCTCAACACAACAACAAACTGTACAAAGCAACTAATTGTAGATTTTTTTTATAATAAACAGCAATACCGCCAGATGGTACCTCAAACATGGGGCATTGGTATACCAGTACATTTGTTCCGTTGGTTGATAAAGTCGTATTCTTAGCGAAAATAATATACATCACAGAGAGCATCCATTAAATTCTAGTTATTTTTTTGTCTCCGTGGCAACTTTTGATAAATTTAAAAAAGTTTTTGCTCAGTTATGATAACTCCCCACCATTTAGCATCCGTAATTTGTATAAAGAAGAGCGATGAATGTAAAAACGTTTGCCATGGTACATCAAACTTGCATTTAGGTTAAATAAAAATTACAGAAAGCCCTAACCAGTAATTTCGAGTTTATGTCCCACTTGTTACTTCGCCTCTCTTAATTAGTCCCTGAAAAAATCAAACGAAAATATCTTACATAGCCATTATTTGAGACATGAAAATAAAAAATGTGGTATAACTGCAAATTTGACAACTCTCTTACAGAGACCAAATGACGTAGAATTAAACAAATACAGGTCTACGTATGGCTTTCAACAACGAGCAAAACTCATATTCCTCAGTGAGCTATAAAAAAAATCTTCTCTTCTCTTGATTCAAGATTTTTTCATATCTTATTAGCAATTGACCCGTCCCTGTTTTCAAATCATGTGACACGCCACACTTCCGGTTTATCACGGGAACCACATCCACATAATAGAAAAGCTCATCCACATAATAGAAAAGCTCATCCACATAATAGAAAAGCACCTTCGTATAATAGAAAACCACCATCGTATAATAGAAAACCACCATCGTATAATAGAAAACCACCTTCGTATAATAGAAAACCACCTTCGTATAATAGAAAACCACCATCGTATAATAGAAAACCACCATCGTATAATAAAAAACCACCTTCGTATAATAGAAAACCTCCTTCGTATAATAGAAAACCACCAATGTATAATAGAAAACCACCTTCGTATAATAAAAAACCACCTTCGTATAATAGAAAAGCACCTTCGTATAATAGAAAAGAACCTTCGTATAATAAAAACCCACCTTATTATAATAAAAAAGACACATAAGACAGCTATGGCGTTCCATAGAAAGTACTTCAGTTAACTGTTTATGTAGAATTTAGGACAGTGTATAAAAGTGGTGAAAATTCTAAAAAAGGATATCTTAATTGTCCAGGAAATACTACCGTGCCCATTATACTACTGTTATACTTATTTGTCGAAAAAACACACAGAATGACGTACGGATAGATTGAAATATCCTCTACGTTGGAGTGAGCGTACTGTGGATTCGTTTATTTTCGTGGGTGCCAATTTTCGTGGATTGAGGAAAACTTAGTGTTCGTGGATATTAAATTTCGTGGTTTTGCCCATGTCTGCATACACACCTATAGTAAATTTGTTATTCGTTGAACATCTAATTTCGTGGTTCGCCTGTACCCACGAAATCCACGAAAATTGGTATCCCACGAATAAAAATGAATCCACAGTATATAAAGAACATCATAATAAACCCCATAAAAAGTACAGAGGAGTGTTATTCTACTGGTAGGCCAAATTCAATAATTGATTGTCGGGTTTTATCAAGAACAGTAATATCTTTATTACACATAACTCAAAGATTATATTCTCAAATTTATTTTACCAAAAATTCAGAATAATTGATCATATGTTAAAGACAGATAAATAAAGGCAACAATAGTATATCGTTGTTCGAAATTCATAAATCGAATGAGAAAAAAACAAATCCGAATTACAAACTGAAGGAAACACATCAAATATAAGAGAACTATGACACAACAGAAACACAACATTAAAATGTAACACACACAGAAACGAACAATAATAGAACAATTGCCGTTTTCCTGACATGGTACAGAACAGATACCCTTTTTTGCATACACATAGATAGGTCCAAAACATATTGACAAACGAAAATAAAGTTGTCTTACTTACGCTGTTGATCTCATATCTAAACACTTTTTGTAGGCTTCGTCAACATAAAGATTAATTATTTTGTTTATTACAGACTGGATTATCCATAAAAAAATGAAAATTAATCTGTTAATTTTACAGATTATAGTAAGTATAAATAAGAGAGCATATAAGAAACTGGAGAAAATTTCGAATGGGGGCGGGGGGGGGGGGGGTGGTGGTGGCGTCCATAAAAACTTTTTTTTAATCCGGTAAGTGTGTACACCCAAAAATACGCCATTTGTTGTTAATGTACGATTGGGCAGGTTCATGTATGAAACAAATGCGTAAGATACCATTAAGAAACTCAAAACTCCTGATATGAGATAGTGACAACGTGATGATATAACATGAAAACCTACATGTCTGAAAGCTTCATAAAAAACTGAAACAACCCTCATTTAAATCAAGGAGATCACATGTGCTTTTGAAAATCAATAGCTTTTGCTCTTATGCACCCGTTGTGTTTCATTTAAAAATAATTTTATAACAATGTTTTAACTTATCTTATAAAAAATTATTTCAAATTGCATCGGGGTGTCTATCACCAGCTCATCTCCTTAATCGTTTTACACAAATACTATCGATTTCAAGTATATATTATAATTTCATCAAACACATTGTCAATTCTGCATCTAATATTTAAGGTTTGTCTGATTAGCAGCATTAATCTAAAGAATGTAGCCACCTGTATTAGACTTTTGATTGAACAGAAGACATATAAGACTTTCAAAATCCGTTAAAACAATGTTCATACATTACCTTTAAATGTAGTTATAGTTCCCTTTTGTTAACTATTCAAGTTTTTCCATGTGATTTGTATTGTAAAGCACAGATCTTTTCTGTAAGTTTTTCAACAAACGAATTTTCCAGTGCCATTGGTAAGCTGATTTTTTTTCGCTTTTTTATATATAGTTTTTTTGTATTCAAATTGGAGAAACGTCCGATGTCAGATTTAGCCTTCAATGGAACGACAAAAAAAAAAGTGATTTTGAAAGCCAATAAGAACATCCTCCTCAATAGACCAAATGAGACAGAAATGAACAAAACAACTATAGGTCAATGCACGTCCTTCATGAATGAGCTAAACCTATACCGCGTATAAACAACTATAAAATATCAAATAAGTAACACAGCAACAAACGATAACCACTGAATTACAGGTTCCTGACTTGGTGCAGACACAAACACAATGCGGCGGAGTTTAACTATTTAGATGGTTTCAACCCCTCCTAACCTGAGACAGTTGTGCAACAGCACAAAGCAAGAACACACTGTACAAAACAATAAGCAAAATAATGTATAATAAAGTGAAATAAAAAACAACCACTCAATAACTCATGGATGATGATTTCTAATTTCTCTCAACAAATTACCTCTGCCCCGTCGTATAGGGTTTACATATCTCAATTCATTAAATTTGGCTATAGTCAATCAATTTAACCAATATGCAATGTATTTGTTCCCGCGACAATTAAATCTGTTCAGGTAAAACAGCGAAATTTGGCTTTTTTATTATATGTTCAGATGATTCTATAAGTTTAAAATACTAATATATGGAATATTGTTTCCAGGACGATTAACATCTAATACTTAAACGGTGTACAAAAACATTCTTTTAAACATTATGTTTTAGAAGCAGCTGACCATATATCTGTTAAGAATTACGCATAAAGCAACTTCAGTCTTAAGGAGGGATAAATCCTATTATGTTAAGAATCACTCTGATTCAAACAAAAAATTCTCTGGAACTGACATTATCAAGATGCTTATTTTCTTGATTGACAATATATTTGTTCCATTTGGAGGACGTGTTTTTTAATAGAATGTCGGAATTACAATGGAAACCAATCGTGTCCTCTTCATATAGGAATTTCTTAGGAAGAAAGATAAGAAGTTAGCAATATCCTTTAACTATAATTTCCGCTATGTAGATGATTTTCGCTCACTAAATAATTCAAAATTAGAGACAAAGGATACTACAGATACAGTTAAGTCTGCCTCATATCTTGACTTACATCTGTAAACTGACAATGTGGGTCGGTTGAAAACAAAATTTTACGTCCAATAGAGATTATTTCAGCTTCCCAATTGTGAACTTTCCATTTCTATGTACCACGTTCCAGTAGCGCCTGCATACGGAATATATATATATCTCCAAATTTTCATGATATTTCTAGGCTTTTATTTTCTATCATAATTTCCTTGATAGAAGGTTGCTGCTCAAAATGAAGCTATTAAACCAATTGTTAAAAATTGTGAAGTTGAAAACATCCCTTCGTAAAATTTACGGACGCCATCACGAGTTGGTTGACCGTTATGGAATAACCGTTTAACAGATGATATCGGATATGTTTCTTATGTCGCAACTACAATCCCCTTTCCTTTTCACGAATGTGACCACCGAATTTGACTATTAGCGGATTTGTAATAACATTAGCAACACGACGGGTGACACATGTGAAGCAGGATCTACTATATCTTCCGTAACACCTGCGATAAGCCCCCAGTTTTGGTTAGGTTCGTGTTGCTTACTTTTTTATGTTCTGTCTACTATTATTTGTCTGTTTTTATTTTTATTTTTTAGCTATGGCGTTGTCAGTTTATTTTCGATTCATAAGTCTTAATATGTCTCATCTGGTGAATGTTCAATAATTTCACTTTATGTAACTTTTTGTTCATGCGATATTTTTTAAAATTTCCATGAATATAATTAACTCGAATAAAAATAGATTTACTTTATGATTATTATATAAGAACTGAATAATTTTACAGTTGATGTTCTTTAGCTATATTGCTAGTCCTTTGTATGAGTTAAAGTGTCCATATCGGCAATCATGGCGTTTGAGAGCATTAGCAGTGTGTGGTAATTGGACAACATATCACTGCATACTTGATGGTAGCAGTAACACATTTGTAGAAAAATGTTTGGCGCCTAAAAAATATGGAAAAGGTAACTTAAAAAATCTGCTATAAACGTTTCGTCATTTTGTACATATAAATAAGAAGATGTACCAATGAGTCTCCTATCCATGCAGCACTTATCGTTTTGAATGTTGTACATGTGAGAAGTTACACTAGGAATATAACCATTTTATACATAAGAAAATGCTAGTCTAGAATAGGATATTTGTTATCAATTTTTTTTAAATGTCTGAGCATTTGATTTTGCCATTTGCTTAGAAACATTCCATGTTTAATTTTCCTCGGAGATCGTTTTTTGTTTTGTTTTGTTATTTTACTTTTGTTTCCATCTAATTTACAATGCAGAATCAAAGAGGAAAGTTCAAGATATCGTGAATGAGACATAATTCAAAACTTTTACTGTGCAAACTAAGCATATTCGACATTTAATAGGAAGCTATACAGGATTTAGAAGCAAAAGAACTAGTTTTCTGTCTTGAAGGGTAATGGTCACTTGTCCTTATAGTGTAACGGAGTATTTTCTAGGCAAATACAACGTAAACGATGTTCTAGGGTTCTTTTCTTAAATACACAATATTTAGACCCTACAACATATAATAACAAAAAATAAATATTCACATGACAAGACAGTACATGTAACATATGGGCAAAGGGGAATAACTACAATTCATACTTATTCCTTAAATATCTATATACTCAAATAAGTGCTTTAAGCACACAAATCTAACTCTTTAGTTAACTTTCCAATACAATATCAGTCATATTTATCCCATAATAATACATCTCAAATCTCTTAATGAGTTGTCCATTTTATAATTAGATTTGTATACAAAGTATAAAAATTCTAACCAACATAACTATATCACATAAACTACACTTCACATAAACAGACAATTACTTAAATAAAACATAGACAACACAGACATTACAAATAAACAACATAGAACACAATGCTTACCATGTATATGGTACATAGGTCACTGTAATAGCTGGAAGCATCACAGTGCTGTACGTGTATATAAAATCCGAGCACTACTCATATGACAATTTTACAAGGTTTTAATCCATATCCTTTTATTGTAACTTTTAATATTTAAAGTACTAGCATGTTTTATATTAAAATAATTAATATGACTCTGTGTTTTTATAAAATGATTTAATCTTTTATACTTTATTCATACTCCAAATATTCCTCCATTCAATACATACAACCAATCCTTTCACAAAGTATTAAAATGACATACTATTAGTTTGTTAATTAGAAATAAGGTTAATCAACTGACCTAATTATAACAATATTAAAAATAGTTGAATATATCAAGCAGGTAATTTTCACTGCATTCCAATATGTCTGCAGTCTTAATCTACCAGAAACAGTGAAAACCTATAGTAAGGCCTATGGTCTGAAGATTGACCAATCAAAAGGTTAGAATTTTCCCTCCAAAATGATATGAAAGAATAGAGGTTCACCGAAAGGAAAAGAGAATGATACTAGAACAATTGTGTTAGAAATAGAAACAATGAGTAACTAAACTATCAAACACTGCAATAAAATTAATAATCAACAATATCATATTTTAATATATGAATCAAACATGACTCTGCCACAAACTCCCCCTTGATGTAAAATGCCGTCCCGGTCATTTACAAGAAGGAATTCATACATATACAAAAAACAATAATAAAATGTCCTAAAATAAATATAATAAAATACTAATCATTAGTAATGACTATGAGTAGTGCCTCGCCTGTTTGTCTCTCTAATCCTGGAAATAAACCATGTCTCAAACAATCAGAAATAAACTTAGCTTTTTGTTCCCACTGTTGCTGTATAGGAACAGCAACCTTGTGAACAAACTCACCAGAGTGCATCCATTCTGGTTCGAGACGGATACGTGTTGAACGTCTAGGTACAGGAACTGGAGGTAATTGTATCACAACTGGTTCTGGTTGTGTCTCTATCTCATCGCATTGATGTCATGAAGCGCTTCCTACTGTGCTTTGAACATCAGAATCATCTCCACTGGCACCAGTTGCAGTAGAGTGGTCGTCCCCATCTAATTCTGTGTCATTCTGTATTTGAGTGTCCATATCTTGTAGAATAGGGTTCAAATGATACTGTGGAATATCATAATCCAATCTAACAAGAACATCTAACTCCTCATCACTACTCTCATAATCAGATGGCTCTGGTGATGGCTGTTCTGCACTTTGTCTCAATCTTGTTCTTGGAGGTGGTACTGGTTTGGGTGGTGGTTGTGGCATTCTCTGAATGATGTAACCCACAGACAAAAGAAGATTCCTATGAAGTGTGCGTCTACGGCCCTCTCCATTCTCCTTCTGTACAGTGTAAACTGGCACATCACTGTTAGGTTGATCAATGATAACATACACATCATCTTCCCAACGGTCAGCTATCTTATGTTTTCCATCATAAGCTACCACTTTCACCAATACTTTATCTCCAATTTCTAAAGTAGCTCCTCTGTCTTTTAAATCATAGCCTGTCTTCTGTTTCTCTCTAGCTCTGTCTGCAGCCTTAGATGCCAACTCATAAGCCTTGACGAGACTCTCTTTTAATTCCTGGATGGACTGTGGCTGTCTGACTGTATCTGTGGTTAGTCCAAAAGCTATATCAATAGGCAATTTAGGTTCTCTGCCAAACATCAGAAAATAAGGTGAATGGCTGGTGGCTTCATGGCGGGTACAGTTGTAAGCATGTACAAGTGGAGCAACATGAGTCTTCCAATTTATCTTCTGGTGTGGCTGTAAGGTTCCCAACATGCCAAGTAGAGTCCGGTTGAACCTCTCAGTCATGCCATTTCCCATGGGGTGATAAAGTGTTGTTCTTGATTTCTGTACTCCAAGTAGCTGACAGAGTTCCTTAATCACCTTGCTTTCGAAGTTGGCTCTTTGGTCTGAGTGCAATCTCTGTGGTATTCCATAATGCACTATAAAATTGTTAAAGAGAGCTTCTGCTGTTGTTCGGGCGGTCTGGTTTCTTGTTGGTACAGCTTGAGCAGAGCGTGTATAGTGGTCAGTAATTACAAGGATGTTCTGAATGCCTCCTTTAGGTGGTTCCAATATTAAGAAGTCCAAACACATTCCATAGGCTGTGATGATGAAATGTTGATCAATGGAGTTCTGTGTGGGTCTTTCTTTCTCTTTAGACATCTGTCACAGTGGTTGATCCATTCATCAATATCCTTGTGCATTGCTGGCCAGAAAAATCTATCTCTAACTAAGCTGTTTGTCCTTTCTCTTCCTGGATGACCCATTTCATTGTGCAATGCTTCTAATACTACAAGTACATGTCTAGATGGTAGGACTAACTAACATTCCTTCCGTCAATGGTAATCTCCCCGTATAGTATGTTGTCTTGCAACTTCAACTGATCAAAGTGTCGATTCAGAGAACTGGCTGGATGGTAGCTGTCCTTTCTTGGTTTTAAATCCTGACTTCACAAAGTCAATCCAAGACTCAGATGTGTATCTGACTGTTGAACTGCAGCCCAATCAATATATCAATATCATGCTCCACTTGCATGTGTAGATCAATGTTCATGGTGTTGATAACATCAGGTTCAACAACTAAAGTGTCAACATATGTTGTTCCTATGGTTCCACAAATTGCCTTGATACTGTCCAAAGATAAGGTTACTTCCTGTGCTGGTGGTAATCTGGAAAGTGCATCAGCATCGTTGTTAATCTTTCTTGGCTTGTATGCTATGTCAAAATCATATGCTGCAAGTGCTGATAACCATCTATGGCCTGTTGCATCTAATTTCACTGATGTAAGTACTTTATTTAATGGGTTGGTGTCTGTTACCACATGAAATCGGTGTCCATACAAGTAATCATGGAACTTATCTGTAATGGCCCATTTTAAAGCGAGGAATTCCATCTTATGAGCAGGATAGTTTTTCTCAGCTATGGTCAGTCCTCTGCTGGCATATGCAACTACTCTGAGTTTAGCTTCTTGCTCTTGGTACAGCACAGCTCCTAGACCTAAACCACTGGCATCCGTGTGTAACTCAAATGGTCTGTGATAATCTGGATAAGCCAATACAGGTGCTGACGCTAAACTGTGCTTAAGCTGATTAAACGCTGTTTCTTCTTTTTTCCCCAAGTCCAAGAGTGTTGTTCTCTTTTTTCTTCTTTCCTGATTTTGGTTTTGGCGCTGGCATAGGATCAGTCAAGGGTCTTGCTATCTGGCTAAGGTTCATAATAAATCTACGGTAATAACCTGCGAATCCTATAAACCGTCGAACTTCCTCCGGTGTAGTTGGAGTAGGCCAAGACATCACTCTATCTATTTTCTCTGGATCTGTTTCTACACCATCTTTGGATACTATGTGGCCAACATACTTAACTCGTGGCATGAAGTATGAGCATTTCCCAGATGATAACTTGAGGTTTGCTTCCCGGATTCTATCAAATACTAGCTTCAATCGCTTAACATAGAAGTCTGCAAAAATAATGACGTCATCAATAAAGATACAACAGATGTTAATATGGTAATCGCTGAGGCATTCTTGCATGAGACGTTGGTAAGTAGCTGGTGAGTTCGTCAAACCAAATGGCATGCGGTTGTACTCATACAATCCAAGTGGTCCTACAGTAAATGCTGTTCTTTCTTTATGTGCTTCCAATATGGTATCACTTTTCATATCGATGACTGTAAAGTATTTATTCCCTGCTAAGCGGTTTAGAATATCCTCTATACGGGGCAGAGCAAATAAATCTTTTTTCGTATAGTTGTTCAGCTGACGAAAATCCACACACGTGCGTAGAGAGCCATCTTTCTTCTTGATGAGTACTTCATTTGATGAATAAGGGCTGTGAGACTACCTTATAATCTCTGCTCTCAACAACTGGATAATATGAGCCTTTACTTCCTCATACATAGACGGTGGTATGCTTCTATATCTCTGTTTAAAAGGATGGGTATCGTCAAGTTCAAACTCATGTTGTATCAGATGTGTATGTCCAACATCAATATCGCACTTCGAAAAGATGTCGCTGTATGATATTATGAAGTTCTTTCCTCTCTCAAGTTCATCAGATGACAAGTTCTTTAAATCAATCTTTGCTTGTTCCAAAAGTGGTGTGGTAAAATCCGTATTAGATAAATCAGGCTGGTCTTGAATATCTACTGGTTGTAATTCAGCAATCACTGACTTAGGTTGAATAGTAACAGTTCTAGTTGTTATGTTGCTGATGTTCACATCTATTCGTTGGCTGATTCCGTATTTGTAACTAATTAAAGATTGTTCAATATCTAAATCATGTGGTATGACTGTAATGTTTGATGTACCGTGGCTGATGTTGAATGATATGGTAATGCGTTATCAATGTAACCAGCTATACATATGTTGGAATTTGGTGGTATGGTAATCGGTTCTGTTCTGCATTCTTAATGACTGCCAATTGATTCGTGTTCCTTTGTAGCACTTTCTCTCTCAAAGTTATACAGCGGAATAATGTACACCATGGTGTGGTTAACTTAGCAGACTGTAAAAATTCAATTCCATGTTGTTGACGGCAACTATCCATGATGTTTGTAAGTAAGTTGGTACCCAGTAGGAGTGGTACAGCTGAGTTGTATTCACTGTCAGGAACAACCAAACATATACAAGTGTGGTGTTGATCTAGCTGTTTAATATATAAATTCACTTCTATATATCCAATATAAGATAACGATTCACCATCTGCACACTCAATCTTTAGTAGTTGACAGAATGTATCGGAATATGTTGAAGATGCTGGTTGTGACTTACTTACTGTAGAAACGGTTGATCCAGTGTCTAATAAAGAAGTTGATTCTATTACTTCCAAAGTAACTTTTGTTTCAGTCGGTGAACCACAAAGTCCAGGTTGTATCTTATTAGCTGCTGTACTTCTACAAATCTGCTGTATGGGCTGCTATCAGAACTGTCTACTCCCTGGAGATTAAATTTTGGAACTGAGCTGACTTATTGGCACATCCTCTCGCAAAATGTCCCTCTTGACCACATTTCCTACAGTATACAGGTCTCTGCCTGTCATATGTGGGTTGCTGTCCTTCAAATGCGGGTTGCTGTTTCTCATATCCTTGACCATACCCTCTACCTGTTGTATAATTACCTTGGTAATTACCTCTTTAATTTCCTCTATAATTATTCCCTCTATAGTTTCCTCTATAATTATTGCCTCCATAGTTTCCTCTATAATTATTGCCTCTATAGTTTTCTCTACTTTGTTCTTGGTGCAAGTTCTGATTTTGATGTTGCTGCATACCAGTTTCAATTCTGTCTAATCTAGTTGTTATTACATTCATGAATCCTGTAAAACCTTCCTCTTGTTCATCGTAATCATCCTTAACATCATCATCATCAGTATTCTTAAGCTTGGTGATTGCCTTCTTTGATGTTCCTTTTGTTGTAGTCTTCAATATAGGCATATCTAAAATGTTATCCTTCTCTATCCTTCGTAAGGCAACGCACAAAGAATCAAATGTCGTATACTTCTCTTTCTCGTAATGGCTGATAGCTGTCAAATTTTTGCGCAATCCTTTCCATAACATGTCATGCAGCATTCATCTGCTTCCTATCGTTTTACTTTCTCTGTCTGTATAGCTTTCTCCAATATATCTTCTAATCTATGCAGATATACCTTCATCTTCATGTTGAGTGGCATTGTAGAATTCTCGCATGACAGATTCCGTCTCCTCTACTACACCAAATACGCTGTCCAACTTCTTTTATATTGCTGATAATTGTGCATGTGGACCAATACGCATCACTACTTTTCCTGCTGGATCCTTCAATGATCTCCGTACTGACTGAGTTATTAACTCCTTGCTGTGGGTTTTATCGTTGATAAGACATACTAGTTCGTATCTCCACAAATCATATGTTACTTCTCCACCTCCTAACTTATCCTTTCCTGAAAAGAATGGTAATCTTGGAGGGTTGACGTAAGTAGATGTTGGTTTTATTCCTGCTTTTACGTCAGATTTATCCTCCTTAACTAATGATGACATTAAATCCTTTATGTTTTGTGGTATTTCTTCAGGTTTTTCTCCTAAGGATTGCAATGCCTTAGCAAAGTCCTCAAATCCACTCATGATGACGTTGTATGTATATATATCCTGTTCTATAAATAATTCCTAGTGTTGTTCAAGAAAATGTAAGTTGAAACTATAAATACCTATAATTCAAGTAAACTACCACTAAGTATAAATATGAAACACCAACAGGTGTAAATAAAGAAAGAGAGAGAAGAGTAGAAACAAATGTACTAAGTACTGAATAACAAAACACCTAGAGGTGTAAAATAAAGAGCAAAATAAATATCAGTCAAAACTGAATCAAAATCTATAAAGTATCAACTAAATGAGAAAATATACTAATGAAAATTAATGTAATGTACAAAGAATATATCTCAAAGTAATATATCAAATCTCAAAAATGAAAGAAATAATCTAAAATAAATTACAATTATAAATGCTAATCAATAGAAAATGTAAGTACAAAATACACAAAAAGAATAGTAATCATGGTAATAAGCTTATAAATACAGAATATCAAATGAAATCTAATATTTGATCAATACGCAATATCCAAAGCAAACAAATAAAATAAAATGTATAAATAAGAAAATGAGAAATAAAAAACTCAAATGAGGTCAACAACTATAAAGTAAATTTACTATAAATCAGTAAATGTAATGTAAAATAGCAAAATAGTATGAGTTATTTCCCTTTACCAAGGAGAAACACTAAACTAATACCTGAGTAAATTAATGTATACAATGAATTACCTCCCCTAAATATGAAACTAACTGTAACAATCTACAAAAAATAATAAAGTGTATTAGGATTATCTCCCTTGATACCAAATCAGACCAATCTACAAAAGATATAAATGTAATATATTAATTATCTCCCTAACAAAAACCAATAAACATAAGAAAAAAATAAGATATATATACCTAGTAAGTATCATTAAATGTATAGATAATGTAGTGTAGTAAATGTATACTAAAGTTCTATATACCTAACCATTGTCTCACTCAATATACCATGTATGTATCGCTCAATGTTATATCTCGCATATAACCTATGTGTCGCAAAAACTTAATGTGTGACTTACAATACAATATGTCTCGCTTACCTGTTCACACACATAAATTACCGTATTTATAAATCTGATTTTAAATTTGAGAATTACCTCACTGTACTTCCACCTGACTTGATGTATAATCTTATTAAATTTAGATGCGGTAGACATACATTGCCAATTGAAGCTGGTAGATTTTTTAGTATCAATAGAGCTGAAAGAATTTGTGATCTTTGTAATAAGCAAGAACTGGGTGATGAATTTCATTATATATTTAATTGTAACTTTTTTACTCAAGAAAGACTCAAGTTTATACCTGATTATTTAAAAACAAAAATACTGTAACATGTGTAAGTCTGTCAATTTATTAATAGTCAAGATAAGTATGTACTTGTTGGGTTGGCAAAATTTTGCAAAATTGTTATGTCTGTATCTAAATGATAATATATGGATATTACTCTTTCATCTGCATACACCTACTTCATATGTATATATGTTAGTTCATGCATTACTATTGTTTGTTAAATGTATTGTACTATTATGCCTCAAGTGAGGCCTTTAGTGAAATAAAAAGTTTCACGGTTTCAAAAAAGTTTCATATACTCAAATAAGTCCTGAAAGCACACAAATCTAACTCTTTAGTTAACTTTCCAATACAATATAATTCATATGTATCTCATAATAATACATCTCAAATCTCTTAATGAGTTGTCTATTTTATAAATAGATTTGTATACAAAGTATAAAAATTCTGACCAACATAACTATATCACATAAACTACACTTCACATAAACAGACAATTACTTAAATAAAACATAGACAACACAGACATTACAAATAGACAACATAGAACACAATGCTTACCATGTATATGGTACATAGGTCAGTGTAATAGCTGGAAGCATCACAGTACTGTACGTGTATATAAAATCTGAGCACTACTCATGTGACAATTTGACAAGGTATTAATCCATATCCTGAATAAATAAAAATATAAAATTCATAAGTCCAGTGACAGGACTATTTCATCATTTAAATAAAATACACAACTACATCTAAAATATGTAGTTTCAGAATTGTGTATTATTCAAATACCAAAGTTATCTGTCTTGTACTTTTATTGTAACTTTATAATATTAAAGTACTAAAATGTTTTATATTAAAATGTTTAATATGACTCTATGTTTTTATAAAATGATTTATTCTTTTACTCTTTCATACTCCAAATATTCCTCCATGCAATACATATAATCAATCCTTTCACAAAGTATTAAAATGATATACTATAAGTTTGTTAATTAGAAATAAGGTTAATCAACTGACCTGAATATAAGAATATTAAAAATCCAAGAAGTATAATATAAATATCATGAATGTCAGAGTTGAATATATCAAGCAAGTACTTTTCACTGCATTCCAATATGTCTGCAGTCTAAATCTACCAGAAACAATGAAAACCTATAGTAAGGCCTATGGCCTGAAGATTGACCAATCAAAAGGTTAGAATTTTCCCTCCAAAATGATATGAAAGAAAAGAGGTTCACCAAAGGGAAAAGAGAATGATACTAGAACAATAGTGCTAGAAATAGAAACAATGAGTAACTAAACTATCAAACACTGCAATAAAATTAATAATCAACAATATCAAAGAAAAGAAAAATAAGTACACTATGGAGCGCATGAATCATTTCAACAAATGTGATGGTTAGTTGGGGTAAATAATGACATCAATATGTTTTTTCAGAGTAAGGCTACTTTTGCATACGTTTTTAATTGGTGGTCTGACACCTAGAGAGGAAAATACATTGATTAGAAGTCTTTCGTTTTGCTGTATTCTTAATCCTTCGTCAATGTGTAGTAGAAACTAATCCTAACTGAGCACAATGCGACTTATATTGCAAAATGCACAGCTTAATGCAAACTGACTGTAATAGGAAATACTTGAAAGATTATTTTAGTAATATGACAGTTATTGTCCATTTGTTTTGGTATGTTTGAATTTATGATTTTGTCGTTTGACTAGGAACTTTACTTTCTGAATTTTTCTCTGTACTTAGTTCAGTATTTTTGTGATTTGATTTGATTTTTTGATATATTATATTTTTATATTTTGACAACAGGAACAGTTACTTTCAATTTCAAAATCTGTTTTGGTTGATTTTTCTGTCTTTGTCATACTACTTTAAAGACTTTCTCATTTAAAAAAAATGAGCTTTTAAAAGAATCAAAGGAATATCAGATTCTATATAAACTGCCCAATAGTGCAGTTATGGTCATGAAACTATTTGTACTTACGATCAGTCAATATAATTCAAGGTAGAAAACTTTTATTCAGACGAATAATGGTATTGTCGTGAGTTTATGCGGTATTTACATAAGGCTATGTAACAAATACATAGAATGACACAATGATATAAGGGGTAAATATCAAATGATTTTATATATATATAATCTTCATGACATTATAATATCATAATATTTTTTTGATAATAAACAACATATGTTTTAATGTTTAAAACCACAGAAAAAACTTACTGTGCATTTATAAAACATTAGGACATGTTTTGTATATGAATGCATATTGTGAGATTTGAATTACCAAATTATCTAAATAATAAAAGTGAAAAGTCATTCTTTTAAAAACATCAACAACAAAATTTGAAATAAATTTCAACAAAAAAGCGAAAAAATTAAAAAAAATCATGACACATCTGAAATTGAAAGAAAAGTATCATTTATTATCAAATATATATAGAACAATCATATTTGATTTTCAAGTATGCGTCTTAATTGTTATTCATAACCATAATATTTTTAAATTTTGCTCTGTTTTATTCATTAAATCATTTTTGCTAAGCCCTAAACCCGTATAATTAAGATAATATTTGTTGACGTCTCTACAAACTTATATTGGCACACTACTTTGCAAAAATATATTCTAGAATTGAAATTATGTACGCCATACGTGGGTTTCGTCTACTCACCAGAGTCGCGCGAAACCAAAAAGTTGAAAAGACAAAATTAAGTACGAAGAGGAAGATGAAGAGCATTGAGAACACACAATTCATAATGGTGTTAACAGTTTTGGTTAAACAGTTAATTTATAGTGATTACCATATTCATAATAACTCATGTTAACAATAAAGTACTGTCTACTGGGCTGGTCATACAATCGGGGAGAAAACCATCACCAGCAGTGACATCGATTCAGTAGTTGTAAATGCTCCTATCTTAGATACCAGAATTATAATGTTAGATACGCCAAACGCGCATTTCGTATTCTAGTCCATATTAGCAAATAGAAATATCGTTATACATGAACAAATGTTTGCAAGAGAAAAAAATAATTGTTTTTCACATTTAACACAGTAAATTATGTTGTCACCTTCTATATCTAGTAAAGTGCTCAGACAAAAATATAGACTAAGCTAATGTTTGATAATAGTTTGGATTGTTTGAACATCTAATAATGTGAAAATTGATTTACATTTTCTTTCTATTAGGCCTACAGATTGTTATGAATTGGAATTTAGATGCGAAACCATGTTCAGATGAACGGTTTTCTCCACACAACATTTGGTCAAATGAAGGGCCTTACTGTCAATTCAAGAAATATTTATGTAGTGAAGAAGGACAGGTGACTGTAGAAAATGGAAATACTTCAACAGACAATTCTTGTCGATGTGATTATACGAAGGGATATGATTACTTACATCGGCCAAAAAATCCATGCAGATGTTTTCCAGAAGAGGATTGCTCATGTTATAAATCAACATGTTTTAATCGACGTGGCTACATATTAACGCAAGGTTTGTGTCATAATAACTTGTCAGATTTAAGTCGTAAGGAATAATATTACTCCCAAAAATAATAAATTAAAAATCTTTTTTCAAAACAAAAGCGGTACATTATTTTTTTCAATTGGAAACTAAGAAAAATGTGGCAGCGAGATTGTAATACCAGCAGTCAGGGATTAATAGAATATTTGCAAGTAAAATTAATGATAAGATAATAAAACTAAAATGATGCACATTTCTTTGAGCACTGATAACTTATGCGATTATTATTAATTTGTTTTATTCGTACACTTTCTCTCTTATCTATTCTAAGTGTTTAATTAATTGTATACTTAAAAAAAAAGAAGTTTATATTCAAATTAACAGGCTCTAATAACATTAAGTAAAGTGATTTTTTAAAAACAACAAAAGTGGACATATAACATTAGCGTTACAAGTTTCACTGCACAAGATGTGCATTTTGACAAACGATTTCTCTTTCGTGATACTCGTAGCTAAAATATTTTAAAAACTAAAAAAATAAATATAAACGTTAATGAGCTGAAAACAGAAATGTACCCAAATAAACTGATAATAGATACATGACAAGAATTGTATCTATGAACGAATTTAGTAGTTATAAATTATTGTGGGAAGTGAATGCCACCGAGAGCTACACCAGAACATGTGCTAAACGTAATGAAATGGGCAGAATGGACCAAAATAATCAAGTCTCTGAAATAACGTCGCATTCATAAGTTACAATCTATATTTATGATCCGTTTTCAGAGACAAAGAAGCTGTGAAATATCATCTCTTTAGGATAACTGTTTTTATTCCTGCGGACAAAGCTTCAAATAATATTGTCTTTGTATGTTAATCGTACTACTGAAAACCAGCACATCAATTTTGTGTGTACAAAGTTTCAGAAAATAACAAATCTGTAACTTCTTCGTATACATCATTGTTGATACATTATCAAGAAGATTAACTGATTCACTTATTGGAGACCTCATATACACTAAGTAAAGGTTATCAAAATAAAACAAATGCCAGAAAATTGTTATCAACGAATAGTAATATGTTCTGTCATTAGCGCTTGCTTGTATATCTTATTCTTCCTTTATATTTCAGATTACGTGTGTGCCTCTGAAAACGTTAAACTTAGTTTCGATGAACATAAATGTAGTATAATACATCTTACAAGGTTAGTGTATATTTTTATACAAAACGCTGTTTAGATTTTCTGGGGTAAATACACCGGCATATTATTTCAAAGGATGACAACAATCTATTTTAAGCAAATGGATTCGTTTTCAATAGCATTCCTCTCAATCAACATTATTTAACGTCTTCTGAGAATATATGATAATTTATATTTCAACACACATAATTATTACTAAATAAGATATCTGAATACTTTAAGAACGCATAGAACACTTCTGTGTTGTTTGAAGTGAAACATACAGGTTCCTGCCCTGGTTGCAGAAGAAGTAAAGAATCAGATCTGCAATAACATTGATGGTTTGATTTTCTAGGCACATTATGTTTTCCATGTACAACTTTCAGCATCTTAAAATAGTAAATATATATTTATACAGGATACAATTGAATGAAACTACTCAATCGACCACAAACGTAAATCTGAATGAAAACAAAAACTTTATTGACGACAGAAACAGCAAGGGTAAATATAATTCAATAATAGTTACCAAAGGTACCAGGATTGTAATTTAATACGCCAGACTTGCGTTTCGTCTACATTAGACTCATCAGTGACGCTCAGATCAAAATAGTTATAAGGCCAAACAAGTACAAAGTTTCAGTTGCATGCTTTTTTAATAATGCTCAATTTTTATAGTAATCTCTATTAATCTTGATTAATTAAAAGTTAATAAAATCTATAGTTCTCAACGGGCCATCGTTGTCAAGTCCTAGATGTTAGTCAAGATATGATGAAAACTCAACTGTTTAAGTTTATTCTTTATTCTAAGTTCGAAGGGTAGTCCAAAATAGTCCCCAAATTTGAATCAATTAATGGCAGGAAACCATCAATATAACGAAAAAGAAAGTGTCTTTTTTTCTAAGATCATCTGTATGAAGTATGCGCTATATGAATTAAGGAAAAAATCTGCCAATAAAGAGGAGCACAGTTGGTTGCAACAGGAATTGTACTTGTATGTTGTCATTCAAGAATCAAGCATATTGATAAAAGCCTGTTTCAGAGAAATTTCATACTTTATTTTTCTTCCGATTTTGAAGAAAGAAAAATTTACAAAATTAAAAAACAATTGTTCAGATTACAATTGAAGGTCTTTCCACACAAAACAGTGTATTTTAATATGAAAGTAGTAAAATTAAGTTTAAAATGTCATTACAATCGTCAAATGATAGCTTATTGTACGCTGATTCCAAAAGTATATGGTTTCTATACATTATTTTTTAAATAAGGGGGATAATTTGCACTAGAACTACCCCACAAGAGTTACAACGAGAGAACGACTAAAATTGACACTATCTTAGAAATACGGTCTCCATTGGGGATTTTTTTACCATTACGATGCGTCGATTGTGTCTCAATTTACCAGCGATATGCATTTGTGGTCTTATATGTTTAGACACTAGTGGATGTATGTATTGAATGAAAACGCCTCTTGATTCACTACTTTGGAGTGCTTTGATGTTTTTGGTCCGTCACTTTGATTCTTTTTAAAAAAAATTACGAGTTTGAATATCGACCAACTACTGTCGCCTTGAGTTAACTACATCCGTGGTTTCCTGTGATTAAAAAGGGTTTTAGTACGTCGTCTTCATTTGAAATTTCATACAATAGATTAGTTCATCAAAATCTGCATTCTTGGAACTCTTGGGACATATCATCTATAAAAAATGAAGTTTAATGATTTTTTCATTCCTCATTAAAAGCTACTGCATGCCAAACGCACTTTTAAAAGTTATCAAAGGTACCAGGATTATAATTTAATACGCCAGACGCGCGTTTCGTCTCATAAGACTCATCAGTGACGCTCAAAAATGATATACCACTTTCCATATAAAAGTATATGTATAGATTGAAAGTATAAATATATGATTAAGAATTGGCAAAAAAAGATATGCATAGAAAATTGCGTATTCTCTATTGAATACTACATCACTTTTGGAGTCGAAAGCATTAAAAACTTATGGTCTTTAATTTAAAACAAAGTGGTCAAATTTGATGCTTGGGAAATGAAAGCCTTAGTCAATGATTTTCTGAACACTACATGTATAAGAACCGATAAAGTTTACACAGAATTATCTTTTAAAAAGCAGGTAATGGTACCATTGAAAATACGCAAACCAGCAGTGACGTCTGCCTACATGTTATGAAACTCCATTAACTGCATCATTCTGATAATTTAGTTCATAAGACATGTGTACAGTCTACAGAACACTAATTCCAAATGGGTAAAATACGATTCAATTCAATTTCTAGTTTGAGAGAGGACCATTTGCATTTGCTAACATTATAAGAAACGGTGAAACGCCGGAAATACAATTTCCTGATTAACCTTAAGTACTGTTCATGAGTATTTTCCTCTTACAGATTCAACAGGTTAAAAATATAATTTTCAACAAAAATTTATTACTTCAATTTGTCAAGATGTCTTTACATGTTTACGATTTATATATAAAATCATATTCAAAACAGTGTAGCTGTGGCCATTGATTGACTACCTTAAATTATCCCATTGACTGGGGCAGATTATGTGAACGTTTGTCTGTAACGACCGCTGCTCACTATGTACTTGTTAAAGACACTTAAACTGTGGGGTCACAAAAGGTTCTCAACACCTAAATAAAGTAATTAGAAAAACTTATTAGGAATAACACGTCGTTTTGATTTATATCAATAATATAAATCAAAACATAAAGTTAATCCTGGTTAATTTTTCGAATTATTTTAATATCAAAGGCGTTAAGAACATTTTGGTGACCCCACAGTTTAAAGTCTATAATAAGTAAGTAGTGATCAGTTGTCGTTACAGACACACGTTCACCTAATCTGTCCCAGTCAATGGGATAATTTAAGGTCGTCAATCAATGGCCACAGTCACACTGTTTTGAATATGATTCTATATTTCAACTATATTTATTTTAGGCCGATTGTGGATTCCTGGAGTTCTGATTGCAGCATTTCTAATTTTTACAGGTACTTCATAAATGTAATGATTGAGCTCACCATAAATATTTATGATACATTTAAAATGCAAGAAATAAAGAGACAGATAAAGATAAGTATCAGAGTCCGTCCTATGAATCGTATAATGTTATATAGATATAGGAAGGTGTGGTATGAGTGACAATGAGACAACTCTCCAACAAAAGACAACTACTGTACATCGGATTGCTTCACTTGATTTTAAATTTCTTATTGGGTTGATATGATTTACAACCGGTCCACTTATGTTGTCTCTTGTTAAATATATATTTTTAAAAAATAATAATATGCATATCACCAGTGTTCGTTCTCCGGGCAAAACACTGTCAAAGATAAGAATGGAATAAGAGCGACCACAGACATTAGAACCTTTATTTTAATATCCCGAGTATTTTCTCTGGTTTTTTTTCCATTTTAGTTCCTTTATATGTTTTGGAGATAAGTGCGACGTCTTTTTTACTGAAATACTACACAATTTTATTTAGGGGCCGCCTCCTGATGAGGGATTTTCTCGCTGCGTTGAAGACACATGGTAGCCTTCGGCTATTGTCTGCTCTTTGGTCGGGTTGCTGTCTTTCTGACACATTCCTCATTTCCACTCTCAATTTTATTCTGACGATTAAGATTCGACTGAAGATTTAATGAAATATTACAGATTTTCTTTATGTTACAGGAACAAGTGTTTGCTATTTTATGATAGGTAAGATAATGATTGGAATCAATAACATGAACGGTTCTTTATTTCTTCGCCAGATTTGCATTCATCATCGTGTAACAATTTAAAAGGAACAATTTAACAGAACACAAAAACATCTATCGACAAACACATTCATTGATTCGCCTGTTTCACAATTTTAAAATTTCTCATAGGCAATGTTAGCATATAGGGTTAAAAAATCAAAATATGTAAGAATAAATTTCAGAAATAGACCGAGATTTAAAATAATCCAAAAGTTATATAGAATTTATAAGAATCCACAAATAGTTAATTCCACTACGCGATTGAATGATTTTGACGTTTGTGGTTCAACGTATTTTGTAATTCATAATAGAAATATACCATATCAAATAACTACCAACAGTATTATATGAGTGATATACTTGTCTGTAAAAATAACAGTAATACTATAGATATAATAAGATGTGGTAGGAGTGCCAATGAGACAACTATCAATCCAAGTCACAATTCATAAAAGTAAACCATTATAGGCCAAAGTACTGTCTTCAACACGGAGTCTTGGCTCACACCGAACAGCAATCTACAAAAGGCTCCAAAAATTACTAGTGTCAAACGGGAAAACCAACGGTCTATAATTGAGAGAAGTGTTGTATTTTCCCAAATAAAGTTTTTTTTATCTCATAATGTCAATAAAGTGCTTTCTTCATATCAATATATTTTTTCAATTACATGTAGTTCATTGAAAAATACGCTATATATTTATGACTTTTGGATACCATACAGCACATTTTGTTAATAGGGAACAAAAAGGTAAAATATTATACACAGAGGAACAAGCAATCAGTATTCTGGAGTTTCATTTTGACAACATATTTGTTAAGATTTCGAGGTAGACCCTTTTAACTAACAGTCGGCAATCCTATGGGAACGAACTGTGTGCCTCTACCTCCTGAGCTCTTCATGAATCAAAATTCCTTTAAACACTTGTCAAAAACAAGAAGATCAAAGAAGTCAGGTTAAATAATTTTAAATTCAGATATATTGATGATGTTCTTTCCAATAACAATCCAAATTTTTCTGATTAGGTTTCATTAATATACCCGCCCAAACTAGGAAATGAATAAATAACCGACACGGCTTCCTCCGTTTCATTTGTAGACTTATATCACGAATTTGGCATGCACGGTCATTTCAGTACCAGAATCTTTGACAAACGAAACGATTTTAATTTTGAAATTATCTATATATAGTAATGTAAAGATGTCGTATAAGTGCCAATGAGACAACTCTCCATCCAAGTCACATTATATAAAAGTAAACAATATAGTTCAAGAAACGGTCTTCAGACTCAACTGCATATGGGATATATATTTCCAAATTTATTCGGTATTCAAATCCTTGCAGTTCCTACTCAGGCGTTGTAAAACGTCACCAGTGTCAGGGTTATGTCAAAGAACGTCTCGTCTATTTTCTTAAAATGTTAATCGGAAAATACCAAACCCTTGTTGATAAATATTCTGATGGTCTTGAAGTATAAATTCTGTGTATTGACATTGTCTACTATCATAATAACGTGTTATATTATTATTTTATTTGTCTTTATGAATATTGCTTTTACTGGTTAGTTTGTTTTTGTGATATCCATTAAAAGTGAGTCTGTACTTATACATCCCGTCACTGTGTTATTGTTCTATGATAATTTTTTTCTAGTATTCTTGTCTTTTGTTTTTGTTAATATGCTTTGTCTATATGCCTTTTAGTGCTTATTTGTTTAATAATGACGAGGTTCTGTACTTTTACATCCTGTCTTTGTGTCATTGTGCTTTGGTAATTTATTGTGTTCTTGTCTTTCATTTTTGCAAATGTGCTTTGTCTAAATGACTTTTTTTTATTTGTTTGTTTTATAGTGATTAAGTTTATAACACAATGTTGACTGCTGTACCTCTATTTTTGACATTTTTACCTATTATGTCTGTTTGTTTAATTTATTCATCGTTTTCAATATAATCGAATTTGAGGCGACTGTCATACTGGCGAGAGGTTTAGCTAGCTATAAAATCAGGTTTAATCCACATTTTTTTACTACACAAGAAAATATCTGTACGACAATATACGAAATATGACCGTTGTTATCCATTGGTTTGATGTGTTTGAGCTTCTGATTTAGGACTTTCCGTTTTAAATTTCTTCGAAGTTCAGTATTTTTTGTGATTTTACAATTTGTATATTCTAATACTCTACCAATCTTGTATTCTAAAAGCCTTCTGGTTTCTATATAGTTTCTAATTTCGAGTCTAAATATTGTGAGTGATCGTATATTTTGTTTTTGTATGACATATACTATACTCTATTTATAATAAAAAAAAGTTATGGTTAAAATGAAACTAATTTCATAATACTCATTGTCATATACATGACATCCAAAAATTATACTTTTCAGATTTATAACATGTCTTGCAATGTTTAATTTCAGAAGATTTTGTTTTTCTTCCTTGAAAGGATTCAAAATATGAATATTTGAGAAAGAAAAAAGTAAATAACAAAAAACTGATCTCCGTGGAAATTTCAAAACGAAAGTCCCTAAACAAATGGTAAAATCAAAAGCTCAAACGAATGGATTATAAGTGTCATATTCCTGACTTGTTACAGGCATTTTCTGAAGTTTTTTTTTTATCTGTTTCTATCGTATGCCAATGTTTTAATAGTTTATTACAGGGAAGTATAAAATAGAGCAGTTTCCATCTAAATATTTTATATCTATTATCATCTAAAATGGAAGATTTATTTCAATGTTTCATATGCAGGGTGAATATTTTCTAGTGTCAAATGTTATTTCCATTTAAAAAGCCAATAGGTGTTTGTATTCCTTTTCTTTTTTTAAATAACGTTCAAAATGTCAGGAATTGATTAGGTTTTTTTTATGATAATTTTATGATGATTTTCATTATTTATTTATGTTAGCTAGGTATGTATAGATGGTGAGTCTTTGAGGATATTGGTCCGGTGTATTGGAATAGCTTTCTTCATTTGCGTTAGTTCAGCACTCCAGTTTTCCTTATTTGATATTTTTCCTTCATCATCTAATAAATCATTCATAGCTAGAATATTGCTCTTTATCCAGTTTCAAAACAGTTAACATTTATTGTTGACTTTATTATATCTGCTGTCCTATATTATTTGTTTACTCCCTTCCTAAATATGGTAGGCTTTTGTCTAGTATTTTTCTACCTCTAATTTGTTTTGTTATGTTTGAATCCAATTTATATTGTCTATATTCATCTTGAATATTGAAAAAGATATCTCCTATTTTATTGAAAAAATATTTTGGCATTATTTTGCAATTAATTTTGTTAAACATTTTTTCAAACAGTAATTGTAAAATTCATATGAGTTGAATTATTGATACATGTCTAGAAGTATCTTAACATATAATCTTTTATTCCCCTCTATTTAAATTTGGTAACATTATCTCTTTTTTTCATTCCAGATATAATTATATATTATAATAATAGTTTTCATGTTTTGTTTTAAATCTTTTGATAATGTCATATTGCTTCCTATTAAAAAGTAAAATCACAAAAATAGTGAACTCCGAGGAAAATTCAAAACGGACAGTCCCTATTCAAATGACAAAATCAAAGGCTCAAAAACATCAAACGAATGGATTCCAACTGTCATATTTCCGATTTGGTACATGCATTTTCTTATGTAGAAAATGGTGGATAAAACCTGTTTTCATAGCTAGCTTAACCTCTCACTTGTATGAAAGTCGCATCAAATTCCATTATATTGACAACAATGTGTGAATAAAACAAACAGACACTATAGGTTAAAAAGTAAAAATGTAAAAATTTAGGCTACAGCAGCTAAAATTGTGCCATAATCCTAATCCCTTGAAAACAAACAAATATGTAGCAAAGAAGATCAAGAAGGCATAAAGTCTTAGCACATCAGCAGAAAGAAAAGACAAGAATACAAAAGTTTGCAATGGCACAATAAAATGACGAAGTACAGAACCCTGTCATATGTATCACAGAAACACAAAAATACATATAAAAAAGCACATTATCAAAAACGATAGACAAGAATACATAAAATATTATAGAACTATACCACAACGACGGGATAAATAAGTACAGCATCGCATCTAATGGATTTCACTAAAAAACAGACTAAACAGTAAAAGTAATATTTATAAAGACAAATAAAAACTGTCAAATAAAGGAATAATATGACACACTATTCAGACGATAAACCACGTAAATAGCTAGAATCTATCCTTCAAGACGATCGTGTTTTATTTGTGAAAATTATCCGAAATATATATCAACAAGGTCGAAGTACCTACCGATGAACCTTTTTTTTTAAAGAAAAATGACGATACTTTTTTGACATACCCCTGGTTAATAAATGTTTTCTTTTTTAGTATAGGTTTTTCTACCTACCATACTTATCATTCTTTTTTTTACAACATACGGTTGCTACTCACAAGGAAGCTATTAAACCAAGAGTTCCAACTGGTAAAGTTGAAATCCCCCCTTCGTAAATTTTAAGGACGCCATAACGAGTTGGTTGACCGTTATTGAATAACCGTTTCATTGATGATATCGGATATGTTCCTTACGTCGTAACTACAATCCCCTTCCCTTTCATGAAAGTGACCTACCGAATGAGACTATTTACTGGATTTGTTATAACATTTGCAATACAACAGATGCAAAATGTGAAGCAGTATCTGCTTACCCTTCTTAACGGCTGATTTTTAAAGGGGGTTTGCTATACAATCGATTTAAAAAGATGTGGCATGAGTGCCAAAAAGAAAACCCTTCGTTTAAGTCACAATTTGTATATAAAAAAAGAAAGATTTGCAATGCACACCGATATATCAATATACATAGTCTCATAGTCCAATGTACATAATCTTTTTTAAATCTATTTTTTATGTTTGTATCATGAAAAAGCATTCAACTAAATCAAAAGCTTTTGAAAAAAAAGCAGAAATAAAATTGCACCACAACACTGAAATTTCAACATATTCAATCCATTGTATCTTTTCTGCATAACCCTTATGGCCAGCAATTACAATATTTGGAAAAACTATCTTCAGCCTTTGTGCAAGTGTGTAAGCAAGAATTTTAACATCAACGTTTAATAAACTTATTGAACTATAGTTATCAAGACTATTTATAGACTTTGGAATACCCCGCCACATTCTGTATGTATAAGCCAGTCCCAAGTCACGAGCCTACTATTTCAGTGGTTGTCGTTGGTGAAATGTTACCTATTCATTTTTCGTTCATTTTTGTACTTACATTAGAACGTTTGTTTTCTCGTTTGAATTGTTTCACATTTGTCATTTCGAATATAGTATATTCTTTTATAGCTGATTATGCGGTATAAATTTTGCTCATTGTTGAAGGCTGTATAGTAACCAATAGTTGTTAATTTCTGTGTTATTTGGGCTTTTGTGAAAAGGTGTCTCATTGAAAATTATACCACATCTTCTCTTTTATATTTGGCTAGTAAATTTGTATTTGAGGCGAAAACTTCCTTCAGAAATCTACATTAAATACTTTTTTAGGTTGAATATCTAACTTTTTAATCTTTTTGACAAAGAAGAGGGACGTTTTTTCGTTTTTTTTTTCGAGTCTTCGACTTTAGTCGAAAAAGCGAGACATAGCGATTCTACATTCCGTCGTCGGCGTCCACAAATATTCACTTTGTGGTTAAAGCTTTTGAAATTTTAATAACTTTCTTAAACTATCCTGGATTTCTATCCAACTTGAACAGAAGCTTGTTATGATCATAAGATAGTTTCCAAAAGTAAAAAGACAATAACAATCAAACCCAAGGCGTAAACAAAGACTCACAAAACCAAGGGACATTTACATCAACAGTTATAAATAATAAATAAGAAACAACACGAACTCCACTAAAAATCGGGAGTGAAATCAGGTGCTCCGGAAGGGTAAGCATTTCCTGAACCGTATAAAATCTTGAACCTATTTTTCCGTATTTTACTTACAAATGAACTTAATATTTCTGCCAGCAAATAATACATTCACTCTGTGGTAATAAATTTCTTAATCTATCCTAGATTTCTACCAAACTTGGACAGAAGCTTTGTTTATGATCAAAAGCTAGTATGTAGAAGGAAGTTTTGATAATTTCGTATTTTACTTATAAATTGACTTATTTTTTTTTTGCCAGTTAACATTTCATACATTCTGCAGTAAAGTTTTTAAAGCATTTATTCGATTCATAAACTATTATTTTTTTTCATCATTTTCGTTGAGCCTTCGAGACACTGGGTTCCGCGAATTTTATATTAAATAGACCGTTGGTTTCCCCGTTTTGATTGTTTTACACAAGTCATTCGGATGCCCTTTATAGCTTGATATTCGGTGTGAGCTGAGGCTCCGTGTTTGAAAACCGTACTTTGACTTATACTGGTTTACTTTTTATGAATTGTGACTTGGATGATGAATTGTCTCATTGGCACTGACACCACATCTATTTATTTAAATGATTTGCTTTCAGCGTCCAAAACCCTTGCTTCTTTTTATTATTCTAAATCATGGAATAATATTGCTGGAAAATATAAACGAAACAAAGTATGATGTTTCTACTCTCCAACTCTGGTAACTAAGAGATTACATTGATTTATAAGAAAACGCTTTTTTAAATTTATATTACAGATATCCCTCGAAAAAAGATTTACCACCAAGAAACGGAGATGCCTGTTATTGATTATTTTAAACCAACGAACGAAGTGAAGGAAATTATGAAATTATTCAAGAAAGGGAAGAAAACCTTACTTATCACTGGTTTGTAATTTACGTTTACTTTATCATTCTAAGAAATCTTAAATGTTAAATGTTTTATAGACTCTTATTAAGACTTATTGTTTTTGGTCAGTTCTTATTATTATGGCACCCTCAACATAGTTGGGGTGACATATTGATATTCTACGTTTCTTTATTTTCTTATTTTTATTCTTCCACACATTTTGACCACGCTATTTCTCGGAATTGAATGGACCAATGTTGATGGAATTATACCATAATGTGGACCACCATGTGAAGTTGTGCACCTGACTTTGGAATGTGCAAGATGGCCACCGTTACCATGGAAACAGAACAAATATAAAAAAAATTGTTTTTGTTTTTGATGAATAATTTGAATATTCCTGAACTGAAAATCATCAAATTTTTATATATTGTTGGTGTCCACCACATACAGGTTTTAGATAATTTTGGAAATCTTTGTAACTACTATATTGCCATAGAAACTAAATATGTTTAGCATTAAACCCTATGGGAAAATCTTAAAGTAGTATTTAAACTCTTAGTAAGGTATATCAAACCATCGAAACTTTAATGGTATGTTCCTTATCATGTGCCAATGTGGTAGGTGTCTTTAGAATTTAGGAAATGGTCACTGTTACCATGAAAACAGCAGAAATGTCCAAAAATTTCAAAATGCTCCAAACTTTCAGAAAATTTACAGACATGTTCAGTGGCACATCAAGAGTTAGTATTCGACTTAGGCATTTCAAAAATGGCCGCCGTTTCCATGGAAACAACACAAATTTCAAAAATTTCAAAAGTTTGCAAAATTGATGAAATTTTACAATAATGTTGTAGACATCTGTTCATGCACTCTTTGACTTTGGAAATATCAAAACGGTTGCTGCTCGCCTGGCAATGGGGAACGAGGTTGCCATCCAATATTGCTAGCAATTACAAATCTAGTTTTTATTATGTCACCCGATCGACAATGTCGGGTGACATATTGCTTTTCCTCGGTTTCATTTTCTGTATTATTATGTCACCCGATCGACAATGTCGGGTGACATATTGCTTTTCCTCTGTTTCTTTTTCTGTATTATTATGGCACCCTCAACGGAGTTGGGGTGACGTATTGTTATTCTACGTTTCTTTTTTTTCTTATTTTTCTCGAAATCCAATGGACCAAAGTTGATGGAACTTTACTATATTAAGGACCCCCATGTGCTGTGTTGCAGGAAGCATGGAATGGTTCAAGATGGCTACCGTTTCCATGGAAACGGAACAAATGTGAAAATTTCCAGTTTTTTGTTTTGGTTAACTGTTTGGATATGCTTTAACTCAGAATCATTATATTTTAATACAATGTAGGTGCCCACTATATACAGGTGTTGGATGATTTTGGTACTCATTGGAACTACTATGTTGCCAGGGAAACTGCACCAAAAATTTCAAAAATATCAAAATGCTCAAAACTTTATGAAAATTCACAGTAACGATGAGCAACATTGGAAGATGTAGAATTTGTCGTTGGAATTTCCAAAATAGCTATTGTTACCATGGAAACAATGCAAAAAGGTCAAAACTTTGAATTTTCACAGAACATTCCAGAACATCAATGTTAAATTTATTCTAGAGACATTAAATGGTACATGATGGTATATATGATTATGGAGAGAAAAAATTGCAGCGGGGGTTTGACTTTGGAATATTCAAAATGGCCGCCGTGACCACGGGAACAGCTAAATTATGAAAAACTTCAAAATGCTTTAAATTTAATAAATTTTATAAAAAATTTTGCCTAGCTTATGTAGACTTAACTTTTGAGTTTCGAATTTTCAAAAGGGCCGCCGTTGCCATGGAAACAGCAAAATTTTTCTAAATGGCTGCCGCTGGCCTGGCAATGGGGAAAGGGTGCCATCCGCTATTGCTTGCAATGGCAAATCTAGTTATTATTATTTTTCTTCAACCTAATTTTGTCCGCCCGCTTTCTCAGAGCTAAAGTAACCAATCTGAATGATGGTGCACTATAACAAGGAACGCTGACTTTCCAGATGCAAAAAAATGGCTGCCATCACCATGGAAACGGAAAAATGGTGAAAAATATAATTTTGGAGTTAGGTGAATTGTTTGAGAATGCTTAACCTTAAAATCTTTAGATTTTAATGCAATGTAGGTGCTCACTATATACAGCTTTGAGATGGTTTTGGCAATCATTGGAACTGCTATGTTGCCATGGATACTACACCAAAAATTTCAAAAAAACGAAAATGCTCCAATTTTTTGGAAACTTTAGCATAACGATGAGCAACTTTGGTAGATGTGGAATTTGGTGTTGGAATTTCCAGAATGTCTGCCGTTTCCATGGAAACAATGCAAAACGGTCAAAATGCTACAAAATCTTCCGGGTTTGGTGAATAACTTTGGTATGCTTGAACTTAAAATCATCAAATTTGTATGCAATATAGTTGTCCACTATATAAAGGTTTTGAATGATTTTGACAATCATTGGAACTACTATGTTACCATGGATACAGAATCAAATATTTCAAAAAATTCAAAATGCTCCAAAATTGATGAAACTTTATATGATTGTTGACTGGCAAGTCTGGATGAGACTTTTGAAGTTGGAATTTCCAAAATGGCCACCGTTGCCATGGAAACGGCAAAAAAGTCAAAAATTCTCTAAATGCTTTGAACTTAATGAAACTTGATATTATTGTTAACTGGCAAGATAAGATGAGACTTTTGACTTTGAAATTTTCAAAATTTTCAAAATGGCTGCCGTTGCCATGGAAACAGCAGAAATGTGAATTTTTTTAAATGCAATGAAAAATGAATAGCCATGCAAATATGTGCATTCACTGTTAAAAGTTTTTGAAATGGCTGCCGCTTAGAGGCAATGGGGGAAAGGGTGACATCCGCTATTGCTTGCAATAGCAATTCTAGTTTATTATTCTTTTTCCACACTTAGTTCTCGAAACTGAATGGACCAATGTTGATGGAACTATAACATAAGGTTGATTACCATGTCTAGTTGTGCACCTGACTTTGGATTTAAAAACATGGCTGCCATTGCCATGGAAACAGCAAAAATATGAAAAATTTCATGGAACATTCCAGAACATTAGGGTTAAATTCATTCTACAGCCATGAAACGTTATATGATGGTATAATATTATGGGGAGCACCATATGAAGCAGCAGTATGACTTTGGAATTTTTAAATGTTGCTATGGAAACTGTTCAAAAATAGCCAAATTTTGAAAATTCTTCAAAAATGTATGAAACGTTACAGAAATGTAACTTGTAAATCTAGATGCGGCATTCAACTTTGGAATTTCCAAAATGGCTGCCGTTACTATGGCTGCTGTTTAGTGACAATTGGTGGACCAGGGTGACATCCGCTATTGCTTGCAATGGCAATTCTAGTTCTTCTTCTTCTTCTTCTTCTTCTTCTTCCGCCACTTTAAAAATGAACTTGTCCTAAACGGATTGTCAGATTAACTTAGGATTTTATAATATGTCTAGAAGAGCCATCAATCTTTCGTTTGTGCATTGGGGTCTGTTCAGGGGTATTTTGAGGGGCATACAGAGGGCAGGGGTTTACTATAGAACCCAATGCGATTTTATTTAAAAGTAATTTCAAATGACTACAACTTGAAAACTGTAAGTGATAAACACATGCAGTCTTCAAAAATGATCACAGGACAATAAAACAAATCAAATGAAATATAGGGTGAGTCCCTGGGGTAACCCCACCCCCTTCAATTTGAGAATGTGCTATTATCTTAAAAACGGTCCAGATCCCCACCCCTAAACCATATATATTCTTGTATGGGACAATAAAACAAATTAAATGAAATATAGGGTGAGTCCCTGTGGGTTTTGCCCCACCCCCTTCAATTTGAGAATGTGTTATTATCTTGTAAACGGTCCAGATCCCCACTCCTAAACCATATATATTCTTGTATGGGACAATGTAACAAATCAAATGAAATACAAGGGAATTCTAGGGGTCATTCCCACCCCATCTTGTTTGGGAACTTGTAAACGGTCCAGATCCCCATCCTAAACCATATATATTCTTGTATGGGACAACAAATCAAATGAAAAAAGGGAGTCCCTAGGGGTCACCCCACTCCCTCTTGTTTGATAACTTGTAAACGGTTGAGATCCCCACACATGAACCGTATATATTCTTGTATGGGACGATAAAACAAATCAAATCAAATATAGGGGGAGTCTATGGGGTCACCCTACACCCTTCTGTTTGAAAACTTGTAAACAGTAGAGATCCCCATCTCTAAACCTTATATATTCTTGTTTGGGATAACAAAACAAATCTAATAAAATATGGGACCATGGGAATGGCTAATTATGGGAGCTTTGTTTGGGACACTTCGTACCAACATCCTGTTACAATTACTTCTTGTTTAACATATGAAATATAAACTAAATATCCTAACCCTTATCCTCAAACACATCAAACATAATAAAATTAACGGTATCAATTTTCTTGCACCAGATGCGCATTTCGACAATACATGTCTCTTCAGTGATGCTCGTGTCCAAAATATTTGAAATCCAAAGCTTATATAAAAGATGAAGAGCTATAATCCAAAAGGTCCAAAAAGTATAGCCAAATCCGTGAAAGGAATCAGAGCTTTGCATGAGGGAGATACATTCCTTAATTTATAATAATTTCTATCATTTTGTAAGAGCAAATTTTAATAACACAAAAAAATCCATATTTTCATGCCAGTACCGAAGTACTGGCTACTGGGCTGGTGATACCCTCGGGGACTAATAGTCCACCAGCAGAGGCATCGACCCCGTGATAGTAATAAAATTAACGGTATCAATTTTCTTGCACAAGATGCGCATTTCGACAATACATGTCTCTTCAGTGATGCTCGTGGCCAAAATATTTGAAATCCAAAGCTTATATAAAAAATGATGAGCAATAATCTAAAAGGTCCAAAAGTATATAGCCAAATCCGTGAAAGGAATCAGAGCTTTGCATGAGGGAGATACATCCCTTAATTTATAATAATTTCTATCATTTTGTAACAGCAAATTTTAATAACACAAAAAAATCCGTATTTTCATGCCAGTACCGAAGTACTGGCTACTGGGCTGGTGATACCCTCGGGGACTAATAGTCCACCAGTAGAGGCATCGACCCAGTGATAGTAATACAATTAACGGTATCAATGTTCTTGCACCAGATGCGCATTTCAACAATACATGTCTCTTCAGTGATGCTCGTGGCCAAAATATGTGAAATCCAAATCTTATATAAAAGATGAAGAGCTATAATCCAAAAGGTCCAAAAAGTATAGCCAAATTCGTGAAAGGAATCAGAGCTTTGCATGAGGGAGATACATTCCTTAATTTATAATAATTTCTATCATTTTGTAACAGCAAATTTTAATAACACAAAAAAATCCGTATTTTCATGCCAGTACCGAAGTACTGGCTACTGGGCTGGTGATACCCTCGGGGACTAATAGTCCACCAGCAGAGGCATCGACCCAGTGATAGTAATAAAATTATAGTAATAAAATTAACGGTATCAATTTTCTTGCACCAGCTGCGCCTTTCGACAATACATGTCTCTTCAGTGATGCTCGTGTCCAAAATATTTGAAATCCAAAGCTTATATAATAGATGAAGAGCTATAATCCAAAAGGTCCAAAAAGTATCGCCAAATCCGTGAAAGGAATCAGAGCTTTGCATGAGGGAGATACATTCTTTAATTTATAATAATTTCTATCATTTTGTAACAGCAAATTTTAATAACACAAACAAAAATCCGTATTTTCATGCCAGTACCGAAGTACTGGCTACTGGGCTGGTGATACCCTCGGGGACTAATGGTCCACCAGTAGAGGCATCGACCCAGTGATAGTAATAAAATTAACGGTATCAATTTTCTTGCACCAGATGCGCATTTCGACAATACATGTCTCTTCAGTGATGCTCGTGGCCAAAATATTTGAAATCCAAAGCTTATATAATAGATGAAGAGCTATAATCCAAAAGGTCCAAAAAGTATAGCCAAATCTATGAAAGGAATCAGAGCTTTGCATGAGGGAGATACATAAACTATACAAGAAAGCTCATGAACCATACTTTAACATAATCATATTTACTCTGATTGGTAAAGTCAAAATACACTTTTTGATATAGCTCCGTTTTTGGCTTTTATGTTTATGTGTTTTGTATAATTATGTTTGGATTTTGTTCTTTTTTACATTAATTCCGTTAGATGTGTAGTGAATGATACTATTGTCATGAAAAACATGATGTAATTATTATTGTATTTTAATTTGAAATAGCTTTCAGTAACTCTGTGAACTCTCATTTCAGTGTCTTGTTTTTATGTAATTCGTGTTTGTGCCTCTAATCGATCTTATGATGTAAATTTGGGAGAGTATACCGCTAATGAACATATTTGACACCGTCATACTCGTTTTTTTTGGGGGGGGGAGGGGGGTGAGAGTATTGTTAAATACTATACAGTTGCCTATAACTGCTTACACCAATTTCATTTGAACTTTGATGAATAATTGTCTCAATGGCATCTTCTTATTTTAATATGAATTATTATTGATTGATTTTATTTTTAACGGTAAGTGACAAAAGTATCTTTAATTGTGTCAAGGGTTTGGATACTGACTGTAAAAAAAACTGTAAGTATTTAGTTGATGGTGACGTTTCATCTTTTTTGTATTCTTTTTTACTAGACTTTTTATTAGCTATTGATTACATTATTTCACTTACTTGTAGGTCCGCCGGGTTCTGGAAAAACACAAGCTGTTCATAACTTATGTTCAAAAATTAAACACGATTTCTCTATTTTGGCAAAGCTTGAGGGGAAGGACATTGATGCATTTAAACGCACTTTAAAAAAATTAATTGGACATATTGGATTAGAAATAAGACAAGAAGATGGAGAGATAGAAGAGTACATCAGTTTATTAATTGAAGATTTGAAGAGTTTTCTAGATCATAGAAGTCGTACAAACTGTTCATATTTGTTATTCGTTAATAATTTGAATAAAACCCATTGTTTGTCAAAATTTTTAAGTATTTTAAAAACTGTAAAGAACTTACGCCTAATAATAACATCGACGGATTTAAATTTACATAACACGTTTAAGGCAAGTCACATAGAACTTCATGGTATGAAAAGTGATGAGTATGTGTCCTTTTTTGGTGAAATCCTAGAGGTCGGAGAAGTCGAAAAAAAGATTATTGAAGATATAATACAGCAAATTGGTTCGACTCCTCTTGCCTTAAAGTGTGCAAGGCAATATATGGCAGATAGCGATACAGAAATGCAAAAATACTTAACACTACTTACTGACAAGAAGACTGGTAAATCCATTATCGATCAAAAAGGAGATTCCTTTTATCCTAATGGGCTCCTGCGTTCACAAAATATTCCGTTGACACACATTAAAGAGAAATTGAACGAACATCAATGGGAAATAATGCTTTGTATCCCATTTCTGGATCATGATTATGTTTGGATTGATTTTTTAGAGGCATGTATTTTCCATCATTCGAAGCTCACATATAATCAAAGTATGCTTGATGCTCAAATGATTATAACCGAATGTAAAACATTTTCTTTATGTCACATTTGTGATCGTGATTCGCCTATAAAATGCAATCCCATAAAACAAAATTGCCTATTTTTTCACAAAGCTACTACATACGTACTTAAATGTGTGCAGGGGGAAATTGAAAATAAACCTGAGAAGACCCGTGAACGACTTTTGTTTCTAGTTAAGATATTCTGTTTTGAAATGGACATTAACGCTAGAGTTTATGATATTTTGGAGAGAAATTTAATGTTAATAGGCCATGCACGTAAAGTAATTAATGCAATCGAGGAGTATGACATTAGCGAATTTATGCATAAGGTATTATTATGTTATCTTAATTGTGTCATAGGAGCGACTCTTCTATTTCAAGGAACTGATATCAAAATTGCATATCAGTATTTAAAAACGGCAAAAGTCTTATGCCTTGAGTTGGTTGGGATTGACTCAAGCTTTGACATGAATCATAAAGAAAATATAAAATTAATGTATGACGCGTTCGACAAGGTAAATATTAACGAAAACTTTATCCGTGAGTTTATCTCGCATAAGAGAAGAAGTCGTAATGAAAAAGATTTTTTACAGAGTGAAACAAAAATGACGACTAAAATAGGGGAATACTTGTCACAAAGTGACTACAAAGCACTACTAGAAAAAACATTAGCAATGCCACCTGAGTTATTGGGAAAGCAGTTCCTAAAAGACTTAATGCTCCATATATTGTACCACAATGGAAGAGCATTAAATGAAATCAATAAACTTAAAGAAAGTGAAAGCGATAAACAAGCATGCTATCATGTGTTCGTTGCGTATGATGAGTTTACATCATTAATGAATACTAAGGAAGAAACAAGTAGCTTTCCAAGTCTCCATTTCTTAGTTAGTAAAAGGAGTGGAAGACAGTATATGATGTGGAACAAAGTAGATCAGCATATATGCACAGCTGATATCAACGATGAAATGTCTAATGTAAATAAAATGCTCGTTGATGAGGCAGGAACAGGCAATGATGGTAACATGTTGGAAAACAAAAGATATTACTTTGATTTTGGAATAGTTAAGATTCTATCGACAACTAATAAACATCATATTTGTATGTGCTACAGAGTTCAGTTAAAATATCTTGAGAAAAAATTCTATATATCCGAAGAAGATGACAAAAAACAAATATTTAAGGAAGGTGTATCAATTTATGAAAAGTTCAGGAAAGAAATGCAGCCAATAGATGAAAACCAGCTACGCAATTTATTGGCAATGCCGTCATTCTATATTCAATGTGGAATGTTTTTATACCTTTCAACAAAGACAAAATATCTGGAGTTGTCAATAGAATTATACGAAAAAGGAATCAAGATAGAAGAAGAAAGAGGAGTTTTTTGGACACGATTTCTGCGAGAAGGGTTCGTTGGCGTTATACACTGTTTAATGAAGTTGGGACGGAAAGCAGAAGCCAGAAAAAAATACAAACAGATAGCTAAACATTTAGAAGGAACAGGCAGAAATGAATTCCTTGAAGAATTGAAGAATGAAATTGACTTTTGGCCGGTAGTTCATAACAATACAAAATAATAAGTTTGTAGCTCCACACAAGAGATAATTACATTGCTCCATGACTTTATTTTCGGTTAATAAATTTATCGACAGGTTGTATCACATAATGATACTTTAAATAGCCATCATTCTAAGAATCATGCACACAAACACATACTGGTTACCTTTGCTTTTGATAAATATTTGCTAAACTGCTGATACTGTGTCTCATCGAGCTTCTTGCTACGCATCTGGTGAAGTCAAATTAGTACCATTTAATGTAAGTTTAGATTTTGACATCATGTTTATGTTTAATTTTATGCCCGACTTATGGATTGATATCCAGACACTGTACTTTCTCGATTATATTAACTAGTGTTAGCTGCCGTTGTTGTCTGGATAACGCTTGAGACATTGTTTGAATGGACATTTCTTTATTACAAGTAGCATGTATTATTATTGTATGTAATCGTTATTTAGTAGGAAGGATATAAATTAGGGGGTTCTTACATGTTCTCAGCCTTACTTCTAAATTGTCATTACTCCACTTTCTTCACTTTATAGTTTCTTACAAACCTGATCAATCATTTTTCATTGTTATTCAACGCAAAATAATTATCAAAGATACCAGGAACAATATCATTTTACAAAGGATTTATATTAAGGAACTTATTCACCCGATGTTGGTCCTTAACTTGAGGTTCAATTTACACCTTTAATTCTGGTCCGAATGTGACAAGATGTCTTAATTTCTGTCCTTATTCAACATACCTTCATTTTCCAATGGTATTTTAAAGTGTCGCGTCCAACCTCATTGTGGACCTCCTATTAGACGACCTACCCCCTTGTTTTTTTTAAATCTATTGTTGTCCATGTATTCATAAACAGACATGAAATATATGCCACTGGGCGTAAAGCAAATATCAACGAATCAACTTCATAAATTGTTACATGTACTAGATTTTAGCTTACAATTTATTACACATCTGACTGCTTATAAAACAGTTTTCGTTATTTTTTACTATGATTCTTATCTTCTGTTTTAATACGATTTATAACACATGATATTTTTGTCAAGCAAGGATAACACTAAGAAAGGAAAAAGTTTGTTTTTTACATTTTTTCTTCATTTAGACATGAAAAGGGAATAACGGACGACTACAATAAAAGAGGGACGAAAGATACCAGAGGGACAGTCAAACTCATAAATCGAAAATAAACTGACAACGCCATGGCTAAAATTGAAAAGGACAAACAGACAAACAATAGTACACATTACACAACATAGAAAACTAAAGAATAAACAACACGAACCCCACCAAAAAAAAAAACTAGAAGTGAACATAGGTGCTCTGTGTTTGTTTTCATATAATGCATTGAACTTGCGAAAATGTCTCAACGGATCGGTCCAGTGAAACCTAGTTTAATACGATTTTTTGTTTGCATGTATAGTTTTTATTTTAAGACAACGAACAACGCAAGATCTATTAATTTATTTGACTGAACGGACAATATTAATTGCATGTAGCGTAGTGTAGAAAAATTACCGAATCAAAAACAAAATGTTCATTTACCGGATAAATAGTGTGAAGGACCTTATGGATCTAGCTCTGTTCGATTAAAGTTCTTAAAAAGCAAATTGTTGGAAGAGTTTATTAATTGTTTGCTATGGTCTGGTCTTTGCGAATCTATTTCATAATTTCTGACAGATGAAAAGCATCATATATAAAACAAGAAGTATTTATTGGTCAGTTCTAAATGCGTTCTGTATAGTGTTTTGATTGCATCATTTATTAAATAAGAAATCATTATGTTGAAAAGTTGGAATCAAGAAAATAAATATACACCCTAGTTCTGTAAAACTATCATATGGTGTTATTGTAATGCTAAAAAGTAAATAATAAATAAATAATTAAATGATTTACTAACTATAAATCGGTCTGTTTCCAATGCAATTTGGTAACTGTTAATTGTATATATTCGTGAGTACTGTTTAACCATCATTCAAGTTGAACATATATAGAATCGTCCAATTCAGGGGACTAAGGTTCCTGCAAATGCTATTGTGTACTTTTCTTATATTTTGACGTTTGAAAGTCAGTAAAAATTCAATTATTATAAGACCCCTTCACAAAAAGAGCTGTTCAAGTTCCTATTCATTCGTAAGTCTTTTGATATCATCTTTAACTTATCATTGAACTTATACTATATCATATGTTGATATTATAATACTATCACTTAATATAATTATGTATTACTTATTGTTACATGGCATAACCTTTCTAAGCTAGACAGAGAATCCAAATAAAAAATCCATAGAATATTTTGATTATTTGTCAAAATGTAGTTTACATCATGTATTTTTTCAAAAATATAATAAAAAGAATAGATGATGGAAAACCTAATTAATGTGTGATAAAAAAAAACAACACCATAGAACTTTAAGATAAAATATTCGAAGATTGTTCCTAAAATATGCTTTCAGATAAAAACAAAATGGGGGCAATGGACACGTTTTTCTTGATACATAATAAAATATATAATTTCACAACACATTTTATTTAAGTTACTTTATCTGAGTTATTTTCCCTTATGTCTGGGTTATTAAGCCTTGTGTGGCAATGTTCAGATAATACAACGGAACCAATGATTTAATAAAGAAAGTTATTTTATTAAGAAATACCGTTCGAATTAAATAGATGAACGAGAATCTAGAAGGCATTTCTTTTTAGTTTGTACTTATACTTTCGTTTTATACTGCAATCAGCTATTTTACTATACAGATAAAGCTATACGTATAAACGTAAGCTTTATACGTCAATGACCCCAACTAACCTATAAGCCCCGCCTCCTTATTGTATTTCATCAACAACGATACGTCACGACCATGACAACGTAAAGTAACAATGGTCAAACTTTTATGAATTTAAACTTTTATGTCTTCAAATTGGTTATTTATTTACCATGGTTATCAAATGTTATCAATTAAGTTCATTTTCCCTTTCTAATTCCTTAATATGTCAATGTTTTACCGCCTGGACTACGCTCTTAGGGAAATACCCCAAAATGGTACCCCAAGAGGGAAATTCCAAACACTTTTTTTAACAATTTTTGTTACATAGTTTTTTCATTTTTAAATATTTTTTTTCGATTTCAGTATAAAAACAGTATACGTATAGTGTATGGCATTGTTATACTTTTGATATTATGCAAATAAGACATAGTAAAAATTTACAAGTTAGTGGTGTGAATACTCAGTATATTATACGTCTTAAGAATACTTTGGAATACATTATAATATAACCATATTAAAAAATAAATTTAATTAAATAGCTTCCATAAACCCCCCCCCCCCCCTCCCCCAGTCCAGTCAAACTAAGATTTAACCTCAAACTAATTGCAACAGAAAATGTTTTAGTTCTAATCTATAGCATTATGACCTTTATATATACAGAAAAAAAGTCCCATAAAATCTAACTTCACGAAAACTCAAAATCAGCATTTTTAATTTACTATGGAAATTAACATTGGAAGGGGAGATAACTCTTGCAAAAATGAGTCTTTTTTTGGTCAGTTTTTGGTTGTTTTTCTTCAAATTTATGTAAAGTATGATATTTTGAAGGGGTTATAAGTTTGTATTTGACTAAATTATATTATCTTTTGCTCATGAAATGTACAAAACCGAAGTGGTATGGGTAGTTTTATTTTTTTCGTGCATTTTTCATTTAAAAAATTGCAAATTTGAAGCAATGTAACCATTTTGAAAAAATAATGTGAAAATTTGGTATTGCTTATGTCTGTATTTTATATTTTTTAGCAACTTACTTATCTAAAGAAAATTTCTGTCTTTTTTGCAAGAGTTATCTGCTCATAAACAAATCCTCTAAATCAGAAAGGGAGAAAAATGCTTTGGAAACATATTTCCATTTGGAGTCATGTTCTGATAGAAATCTTTTCCCCACATAATACGAAAGGATGACAGCTGTACTTCAAAATTTGAAGCTTTCAGTCCCCCCTCGATAGGAGACTTTTGAATAACTTCCGATTTAATTTTCGGAGTACTACCATTCCATAAAAACTATCAGTATCACGTTGTATTTTAATTACATAAGATTTTGGTACATGTGTAGATGAAATGACATAAATAAGCTTCGTTATTGCAAGTGATTTAAGAATTACAATTTTACCGATCAAGGAAAGGTTTCTGATCCTCCATAGTTTAATTATTGATTCCATTTTTTCTATGCATGTATCTAAATTAGAACAAACAATTTCTTCAAAAGCATTAAATTTTACACCTAAGGTTTTAAAACCATCTGTCCATTTAATAGGACATTTCTTCCAATCCATGTTGCTTCGGTTTTAGAAAAATTGACTTTTAATCCTGAACACTTTTCAAAATCGTTAAAGGAATCTAATAAAATTTGCGCGGAAAATACATCTTTCAAAAACAAGTGGTATCATCAGCCAACTGTGAAATTTTGATTTCAGTATCCCCAATTTTTATACCAGATATCTGATTGTTCTTACGAGGAGTACTTATTGCCAGCAGTTCAACGGCCAAAATAAATAAAAAAGAAAACAAAGTACACCCTTGTCGAACACCTCTCTCAATTGTGAATGGACATTATTAACGTCAAGTCTAGATATATTTGAGTATAAAGTTAAGACCCATTTCCGGAAATTGCTACCAAAATTAAAACAAACCAATGCTATTTGAATAAATTTCCATTCTAGCGTATCAAACGCCTTTTCCAAATCGACCAGTAATATAAGCCCTGGACAATTCTTTAAAGTAGTAAACAATATAATATCAGCAATGAGTCGTAGATTTTCACCAATGTATCCCGTTTGATCCGGATCTATAAGTTTTGGAAGAAATAATTTCATTCTTTCCGCAATAACTTTGGCTAATAATTTATAATCAAAATTTAAGAGAGAAAGGGGACGCCAGTTCGACAAGAGTGTTCTATCTTTATATTTATTTGGAATAAGAGAATAAGAATACCCTGTCTTTGGTCTATTGAGAGGGTTCCGGTTTCGAAGTAATATTCATAGCTTTCTAACACCTTTTTTTTTATATCAATCCAGAAAAATTTGTAAAACTCAGCAGTAAGCCCGTCTGTACCAGGGCTTTTATTATTTTTAAATGTTTTTAACGCTGTTTACTATTGTTAAGGTCTTTCCTCTCCGCGAGGAAAGACCTTATTGTTTTTCGCATGTTTTTTTTTTTTTTTTCATCCAGCATTTGTTTGACATGGCCTCCCGTCGTTTCTATTGGAGTTATCAAGACCAAATATGGACCATCGGTAGACCTCATTATGAAGTATTACCAGATGAGGCTGTGTAGGCTTTAGAAGTTATCTCCCGATTATTGGTTTTTTTTCGACATGGCCCCCCCCCCCTCGTTGTTTTTAAAGATATCATGACCTTATTTGGACAATAGGTACATCTCATCATGATGTGTTACCATATGAAGCTGCTAAGGATTTCATCATTCCCTATGAGAGTTATGTCCCCTTGAAGCAATTTCTTTCTTTTACATTTTTCTCAAAAAAGTATTCAAGATAGAATCGGTTTGAAAACGGCAACATGTACAAGACCAGATGGCAATGTTAATAAACATATACAATCATTTTGTTGTTAACCCTTATAAGGAGTTATTTCCCTTGAAAAAATATACACAATTTTTGAAAAATAGTATCTCGAGAACCGGAAGTCGTAAAGACTTGTAACCTACACCAATAATCTTAAGTTCATGTGACCTTTAATTTGCACCCAAGGTCAAAGGTCACCAAGTGCAAAAAAAAATTACGCTGCAATTTCAAGCTTGCATATTAAGAAAACGATAAGAGTTTGCTGCATACTTACTGCGTATAAAATGTTATTCTCAACAAGCTCTACATTTTATACACTGAGCTCAAAAGTGTCCGACTGTCTGTTCAAAAGTTACGACGGGATGATTCTTAAAAGTATAGTTTTGTGTGTATATCTTTTTAAAGGTAACAGATATCAACCTACTATAAACTGCAAAGATGATCAGTAATTCAAGACCTTCAATTTGAGGTCAATGTCGGGTCATGATGAAATTTCACCTTGACCTTCACATTATACTATGACCCTGACCTTGTGATATTTGAAAGGTCAAGTGGCCCTGAGTTGAATGGTAATAGTCCGATGTCTCTACGACTTCCGGTTCTCAAGTTTGCTATTGCATCATATATTTGATGATTAATTGTGACCTTGGTGAACTTTGAAATTGTCCAAATTCTTTTTCTATAATGTTGTTCTTTAGCTGTAGATCATTTACCATTTAACAGATTTGAGATATCTATGGTCGTTTTAGAGATAATGCAGTTTAAAATTTTGCAAGCGGCGGCATGTATTTCTGAATCAACAACAGCCTACCACTTAAAATGTTTAAGAAATTGAAGAGGTTAACATAGTTATATGTTTGACCAAATACCAAAAACATTCCATTGAAAAAAACACCAAAAAATCATTTTGAAATTGTCATGTTTTGCATTGACTTTGTAAGTTTCATAACTTCTATTTATATGGTTGATATTGCATCATTTTTGGCACTTTGTCAAATGGGGTCATCTGATATATCAAATTGAAGGTCTCAATAAACTCTACTGAAAAATGAAAATTTTAAACCTCTTTTTCATCCCAGGTGGAAGGGTGGGGTCATTTAGTGCAAAAATTCAAATTTCTCAGATGGTAAGGTTGTCACATATCAAATGAAAGAACATAAAGCGTACATTTCAAATTTCAAATTGACGTCCCCCAAAAATTGGTTGGATGGAGTCATTGAGTGCAAAACATAAATTTTCTTTTACAATAGGGTTGTTGTATATCAAATGAAAGGTCATGATGTGTACATTTAAAATATCAAATTCCCAACCTCCAAAAATTGGTTGGATGGGGTTATTAAGTGCAAAAATCAAACTTTTTTGAACATGGCGTTGTCGCATATCAAATGAAAGCTCATCTACCCTGTGTTACATATATCATACTTCCGATCTCAAAAATGTAGGCGGATGAGGTCATTAAGTGTAAAAAGCGAAAAGTTTCAGAAGGTATGCTTGTCGTATATCAAACGAAAGGTCGTACAAAGAACATAACGAAAACATCACTTTTACAGGAAAGACCTTTCAATTGTTTTACAAACAATTGAGATACTAGTTGACATTTGTTTTTGTATAGACCAATGAAAGCAGGTTCTTAATACTAACGATAATGAAAAGTGACTTGATAGCAATAATATACCACTAGTCTAAATACCACATGTTTAGATAGTAGGCAAGATAAATTCGTTACACAGTGTGCTAGTGACCTAATATAATGTTTATAGGGTCAGTAAAGTCCATATAAAAATTTGAGCTTCGCTCTCATCTCATATGAAATTTATTGACCCCATATATATCGTATTAAGTCACTAGCCCACTATGTAACTGATAATACAAGGATACAGTGAAGACGGTGTTGTCTCGATAGCATGAGTTCGAATCAACATTAAATCAACATAAAAGCTTGAGGAATACCTTGGCCGCAACCTAGGATCCAAAATGTTCTGTAATTAAAAGTTGCCAGTAATGATATGAATCCAAGGAGACAAACATTTTCCAGATTGCCAAAGTAAATTATGCAAAAATCTGTTGCAAAATATTGAAAATTTAACAAAAATGACGAAACAAAGGACACCCTTGTCGAACACCTCTCTCAATTGTGAATGGACTAGAACTGAATCCATTATTAACGTCAAGTCTAGATATATTTGAGTATAAAGTTAAGACCCATTTCCGGAAATTGCTACCAAAATTAAAACAAACCAATGCTATTTGAATAAATTTCCATTCTAGCGTATCAAACGCCTTTTCCAAATCGACCAGTAATATAAGCCCTGGACAATTCTTTACAGTAGTAAACAATATAATATCAGCAATGAGTCGCAGATTCTCACCAATGTATCCCGTTTGATCCGGATCTATAAGTTTTGGAAGAAATAATTTCATTCTTTCCGCAATAACTTTGGCTAATAATTTATAATCAAACTTTAAGAGAGAAAGGGGACGCCAGTTCGACAAGAGTGTTCTATCTTTATATTTATTTGGAATAAGAGAATAAGAATACCCTGTCTTTGGTCTATTGAGAGGGTTCCGGTTTCGAAGTAATATTCATAGCTTTCTAACACATTTTTTTTTATATCAATCCAGAAAAATTTGTAAAACTCAGCAGTAAGCCTGTCTGTACCAGGGCTTTTATTATTTTTTAAATGTTTTTAACGCTGTTTACTATTGTTGACATTTGTTTTTGTATAGACCAATGAAAGCAGGTTCTTAATACTAACGTTAATGAAAAGTGACTTGATAGCAATAATATACCACTAGTCTAAATACCACATGTTGAGATAGTAGGCAAGATAAATTCGTTACACAGTGTGCTAGTGACCTAATATAATGTTTATAGGGTCAGTAAAGTCCATATAAAAATTTGAGCTTCGCTCTCATCTCATATGGAATTTATTGAACCCCATATATATCGTATTAAGTCACTAGCTCACTATGTAACTGATAATACAAGGATACAGTGAAGACGGTGTTGTCTCGATAGCATGAGTTCGAATCAACATTAAATCAACATAAAAGCTTGAGGAATACCTTGGCCGCAACCTAGGATCCAAAATGTTCTGTAATTAAAAGTTGCCAGTAATGATATGAATCCAAGGAGACAAACATTTTCCAGATTGCCAAAGTAAATTATGCAAAAATCTGTTGCAAAATATTGAAAATTTTACAAAAATGACGTTACAAAATGAATTGTGGAATCTAATATATTCTATAGAACTTTTGGACTATTTTAAATCTTGGTCAATTTCTGAAATTAATTCTGACATAGTTTTCATTTTTTAACCCTGTATGCTAACATTGCCCATGTGAAATTTTAAAATTGTTTGTATAAACATTAAACGACAAAAATATGTGACGTATAAATTTTCTCACTTCAGACACGCGAAATTGTTTCTTTTAAAATTGTAACACGATGATGCCTGCTGTATCCATATTTTGACTTTTTTTATTTGTTATGTCTGTTTACTAGTAGTTCACGCATCATTGTAAATATATCGGAATTTGATTAGACTGTCGTACAAAGTGAGAGTTTAAGCGCTTTAAAACCAGGTTTAATCCACCATTTTCTATATTTGAAAATGCCTGTACCAAGCCAGGAATATGACAGTTGTTGTAAATTGTGGCAAAATCAAAAGCTCAAACACATCAAAAGAATGGATATCAACTGTCATCTTCCTGATTTGGAACACGCATTTTCTTATGTAGAAAATGCTGGATTAAACCTGGTTTTATAGCTAGCTAAACCTCTCACTTGAGTTGTATAGATTTTGTTCAAGTAATCTTTCCTTTACATTTTGAAAATTTTTTGGTTCTTTGTTTCCTTGTGTTATATTCGCTTTCCTTAGGAACATACACTCTTTGTAATTTCAAAGATTTAAAACGTGTCTCTTTTGTTGTATTCCCTTGTGAATAATTATTCAGTTGAAAATAAATATCTATATCACGAAGTGGTTATTTTATGATAATTATAACTGATTCAACTGTCTCTCAAAATGTAACACACAGAAACGAACTATAATATAACAATGGCCATTTCCCTGACTTGGTATAGGCCACACATGGTGGATTGGACCTGGTTTTGTGTTAATTGTAACATTAAAATGACAACATAACATGACAGGACTACAATACAAATAATTGGTAGAAAATATAGGACAGAGAAACAATAGCCAACAAAAGGTACCTGGTTAACAATTTAATACGCCAGAAGCGCGCCAGGTCCACACAAGACCAACCAGCGACGCCCAGGGTTATCAACCTGGGACAAGAACATCATTTAATATTATTTAGAATTTAGAATAGTACATACTTTTGCAAACAGTAAATTTTATAAAATGACTATATAATTAGTTATCAAAGGTACAAGGATTATAGTTTATTACGCCAGACGCGCGTTTCGTCTACATAAGACTCACCAGTGACGCTCATATCAAAATATTTATAAAGCCAAACAAGTACAAAGTGGAAGAGCAATGAGGATCCAAAATTCTAAAAAGTTGTGCCAAATACGGCTAAGGTAATCTATGCCCGGGAAAAGAAAATCCTTAGAAAATTCAAAGTTTTGTAAACAGGAAATTTATAAAAATGACCACATCATTGATATTCATGTCAACACCAAAATGTTAGATATACATAATTAAACTGAAGTGGTGACTAGCTACTGAACAAAAACGGATAAATTACAAAAAATCACAGCCTTGTTAGCCATAACCAGTGTAACGCTAAAAGTGACGTCACATTTGAATTTCTAAAACGAGTTCCCAAAATTAAGAAAGAATTTAGATGAAGTTCAAGATTAGATTTGTATGACTTATCTAACGTTTATTATTAAGGGACCGTTCAATATTTATCAGATGGATGGGCCGGTGCAAAATGGGTTGGGGCAAGCACCTTTTTTGTGGAAATATTTGGATGGGCAAGAACTTTTTTTTAATTATTCAGTGGATGGGCAAGAACATATTTTATAGGAAAAATTTTGCTAAAATTTTTAAAACATGTCTCAACAAACTGGTAGCTTGGTTCATTTCTGTCAATTTCAAGGATTAAATTAAGGGGGAAAAAAGCTAGACTATCTATTATTTTTTTTAACTAATAGAATACCAAGTTGTTTAATAGTTTGGTGTATTGCTTTTAAATTTTTATGGATTTAATAAAAAGGTAAGAAAAAAAACTAAAATTTTCAGTTAAGGCTTAATTCAGATAGTCACCTTTAAATTTTTGTATGGATTTAATAAAAAGGTAAGAAAAAAACCTCAAATTTTCAGTTAAGGCTTAATTTAGATAGTCACCTTTAAATTTTTTTATAACTTTTTCAAATCAACTTGGATTTTCATAAAATTCTACAGCTATCTCAATTATATATTGATCTTACAGAAAGCCAGTTTGTTTTGGTACTTTGATGTATTGCTGTCATTTTTATGGATCTTATAAATAGTTAAAAAAAAAAAAAAAAGGCTTAAATTTTAACTTTAGGCTGAATCTTGATAGACATCTTTAAATTTTTTTATAACTTTTTCAAATCAACATGGATTTTCATAAAACTCTACAGCTATTTCATTTATATATTGATCTTATAGAATGCCAAGTTGTTTGGTAGGTTTGTGTGTTGCTGTCATTCTTATGGATTAAATAAAAAGGTTTAAAAAAAGCTAAAATTTTCAGTTTAGGCTAATTCAAGATAGTCATCTTTAAATTTGTTCATAACTTTTTCAAATCAACTTAGATTTTCATATAACTCTACTTCTGTATGATTTTTATATTGATCTTACCATGGAAGTATTATAATACTTCCATGATCTTACTGAATCCCATGCTGTTTGATAGTTTCAAGTTTGTGTTTAGCTGTCAAATTTAGGGAATTAATTAATAGGCGAAAAAGGCTGCATCAAAATCAAAAACATCTATAATACTAAAATTACGAGGTCCAATTTGTCAGCCGTCTTATGTAAAAACGACGAATCAAAGAATTCAACTTTATATACAACTGATATAGTACAAAGGTGTAGATTAAAAATTACACCACTCCAGGCCCTTTTGTTTACCACGTAATTAATATCGCCAATAATTAGGAAGTTCCGGGTCGAGTCCGATATCGATACCAATAGTATAATCACCTGTTACCATTACCTTATCTGTACGTTCCGCATCTGACAGGCGCACCACCAAACGATGTATTCAGGATTAATATGCTATATAAACGGGTCATATTCACAGGGTTGACACTACTAAATTGTCAAATTGTTACCTATTGTAGTATTTTAATCCGTAAGACTTTTTAAGATAACAATACGAATACTAAAAATCTGGACTAAAAATAAGTTTCAATTTGTTAGCGGGCATGACGTAAAACAGCGAATCAAAGAATTCAACTTTATTTATAACTAATATAGGACAATGCTGCTGATTAAAAAATACTCCATTCCAGGACCTTTTGTTTTCCAAATATTTAATATTACCAATAATTGATAAGTTCCAGTTCGCCTGACGGGTTCAAACAGAAAGATTTGAAAGCAGAGAAAATTGTGTATCTTATAATCGGCATGACTTTATCAGATGACAGTACTAATACTAAGATAAGGCTTGCGCATAGTTATATACTTTAATTCAGTCACGGACCCGCGATATCACGGGTGTGCTCTAGTGTCTTCCTATATTTGCTTAAAAAGACCATAATTTCTTTTTTGAAAAGTAGAATAGATATTGGGGCATTGATATTTGAACTATAAACATGCTCTGCTATTAGGACAATAATTAGTAATTCAGCATATGATAATATGTGTACTAGTCCAAGAGTTATTGTCCCTTACTTTAAATTATTTCCTTTATTTTAAACCAATATTGTGTTTGAGGCTGCACATATAAAATCAAATCTGTACATGTATATTCATACTGGTTTTAAAAAAAATAAAATGTATGATTCTGATACACACATACAAAATATATACATATATATGGAATTAACTAGCACATTTTAACTTTTGTATTAACACCAAAGTCTATTTTCTGATTTCAAGACATAAAAATAAAAAATAAAAAAATGGAAAAGAACCATTAATCATTTTTGATTGTTTTATGTAGTTTTAGAGGGGCAAGGACTTTTTTTATAGATTTTTTTAGATGGGCAAGGACTTTTTTCAGTATTTAAAAGGATGGGCATTAACTTTTTTTAATGAACCAATATTAAGAATGCACCGGCCCATCCATCTTGAAAATATTGAACGGTCCGTAACAGTGAAAATTACAGTATTTATTAAAATCAATTTGTAGTAGTTATTAGATAATTAGTTGTATTAATTAGCTATGTCGGTGTTCTTTTGAATCAAACGATAACCCAAATATATAGCATAAATTTCGTTGATCCAAACTAAAATCTAATAAATGAACTGTATGATCAATTCTTTTAACCATAACACAAGAATACAATAGAAAAAAATCAGATGTATATCTACAAATGTGACATTTGACAAAATCCGATGACAAATAAAAAAAAAATTGGGATGAAAAAGTACCGTGACACGTCTTATAGCAATGCGAATTCACACTCAGCTAAACAGTCACAATCGGGAATAAGTCACGTTCGGTAATAAAAATATCAGACGACGTAATGAGAAACCACAATCTAACACACGGTAAAAATGTACATAGTTAGTTTGGACAAAGATACATCGTATGGAACAACCAATTTGTAATGGTGTCCGTAAAATTTACGGAGTGTCAGTTTTAATCTGTCCCCCCTCACAACTTTGGGACTTTAAAGTAATATGCAACCTAAAATGTTAGTTTTCATTATTAAACTTATGTACATATACTTTTTTTCTGAAGAAAATTCTTTAATTTTTCCACATTTAGAAGAAGTTTACTATTTCTAATTGCTTGCTTCCAGGAAGCATTCGCCGTCATAATTTCCGTATGTAATTTACCTTATCGTGACCCTCTTGTAAAATCCGGTGATCGCAATACGCATGGAGCTGTCACTGAAATAAACTATTATCTAATTGTACATGTTATATACGTGCTCAATATCCATGTTTCTTTGTTGACTGTTTTCTATAAGGTGACAATCGGTAAACTACTGCTTCAAAATACGACAACAAATGAGCCGCCATATTATCATATCATAATAGTCAGAGAGAGAAAAAAATTACGATTATACGATATGTTTAAGAAAAAAATGATAACTTCGTGCAGTTTTTGTTTTAAAGAAGACGAAGTTATACTATAACACGTTTTTAATAACAATATGACAACTGCTAATGGGGTTCTCGTGTTATCAAACGAGTAAAGGCGAGATCAGTTTCATAAGAGTAGTTGTATAATGAATATATTAACATTTCTTTTTAGCCAAGCTAGTTTTTTTAATTGTATATCTTAACCTCTTTTTTTTTATAATCATCTTCTGTTCAAAACCAATGGATGGCTTTTTTCCCATAAGAGAACATGTAACAATTACCATACTATTTCTTCATGCAGTGCAAATATCTTCATATTTTATCAAATTTTCTTTCCAAATCTGTTTGAGGTTTCCCGCCTTATCGAACCTTATTATAAATTTGAAAAACAGAAAAATCTTAAATGGGAGACCATTTTTTTAGGCGAGGAGATACATCCAAGATTTCTTGCACCATGCTGGAGTCTCCATTTTACAAAAGAGTATCAACAGCCTAGTAACTTTGGTACTGGCATGAAAATAGAGAAATAATATAATTTTTTCAATTTCTCAATGTTTAAAATTATCTTAAATTCAGAACCATATCTCATTCAAGCAAGGCTGTGATTACATGTCTTGCTTTGGCTAAACCTATTGTCCTTTTTTGGTTTTATAAGCTTTTCATTGTTTGAACTAGTTTTGTATTTACAAATACTTTGGACGCAAACATCACAGAAGACATTTATTGTCATAACTCGGATGGAATGTACCGTTAGTTTTACTAGAAGTCAAATAATTATTTAAAAAGAAATTTGTTTATTTTTACAGTATAAAATCCAAACAGTTTACAAATAAAGAAAATGCAATAACATTAAATTTAAATATGAACTTATGAATTAATTAATGTACATAATGATATGCATTTATAATTTAATATTATATTTTATTTACATGTTCATGATAATTGAAACAATGACTCTAAATCATGTAATAGAACATGTAACCAACAAGAATATCAGAACTTACTCATTACCATTACTAACTCTTCACTTAAATAAATAATGATGGAGATCAATAATGATGTTTAAATTTTGATACCAACATTGTATTAACAGATAAAAAAAAATTGGGATCCCGCTAACATGTTTAACCCCGCTACATTATTTAAGTATGTGTCTGTTCCAAGTCAGGAGCCTGTAATTCAGTGGTTGTCGTTTGTTTTATGTGTTACATATTTGTTTTTTGTTAATTTTTTATATAAATAAAGCCGTTAGTTTTCTTGTTTGAATTGTTTTACATTGTCTTATCGGGGCCTTTTATAGCTGACTATGCGGTATGGGCTTTGCTCATTGTTGAAGGCCGTACCATGACCTATAGGTTTTAATATTTGTGTCATGTTGGTCTCTTGTGGACAGTTGTCTCATTGGCAATCATACCACATCTTCTTTTTTTATATTACCAGGAGTTGTGGTTTTAAAAAAAATAGTTCAGCTGATTTAAACCTATTAATTTAACTATTATATATCATTCTTGTAAGTCAAAAATATTTTCTTCATTTGTCATTGGAAAAGACGAAAATATGCTATGACATACATAGATTTTAAAATATTTACCAAAGAACATTCAATATACAATAAAAAAACAAGAAGTAATTGTAACAGGATTCTGTTACGAAGTCTCCCAAACAAAGCTCCCATAACTCCCCATTCATATGGTCCCATGTTTATTTGATTTGATTTTTTGTCCCATACAAGAATATATATGGCTTACAAGTAGGGATCTCCACTATTTACAAGTTTTCAAAAAAGAGGGGGTGGTGGTGACCCCAAAGGACTTGACCTACATTTCACTTGAGTTGTTGTATTGTCCCCTACGAGAATATATATGGTTTAGGGGTGGGGATGTTGACCGTTTACAAGTTTTCAAACAAGAGGGGGTTGGATGACCCCCTCGGGAGTTCCCTTTTATTTCATTTCATTTGTTTTATTGTCCCCTACAAGAATATATATGGTTTAGGGGTTGGGATCTGGACCATTTACAAGATAAAAGCACATTCTCAAATTGAACGGGATGGGGGCGACCCCCAGGCACTTCCCTTTAATTCCATTTGATTAGCTTTATTGTCCCATGCAAGAATATATATGGTTTAGGAGTGGGGATGTTGACAGTTTACAAGTTTTCAAACAAGAGGTGGTGGGGTGACCACCTAGGGACTTCCCTTTTATTTCATTTCATTTGTTTTATTGTCCCCTACAAGAATATATATGGTTTAGGGGTGGGGATGTTGACCGTTTACAAGTTTTCAAACAAGAGGGGTGGGGTGACCCCTCTGGACCTTCCTTTTATTTCACTTCATTTGTTTTATTTACTCCTACAAGAATATATATGGTTTATGGGTGGGGATCTTGACCGTTTACAAGATAATAGTATATTCTCAAATTGAACGGGGTGGGGTGACCCCCAGGAACTTCCATTTAATTTCATGTGATTTGGTTTATTGTCCCATACAAGAATATATATGGTTTAGGGGTGGGGATGTTGACCGTTTACAAGATAATAGTACATTCTCAAATTGAACGGGGTGGGGGTGACCCCCAGGAACTTCCCTTTAATTTCATTTCGTTTCTTTGATTGACCCCTACAAGAATATATATGGTTTAGGGGTGGGGATCTGGACCGTTTACAAGATTATAGCACATTCTCATATTGAACAGGGTGGGGATGACCGATGACCCCGGGGACCTCCCTTTAATTTTATTTGATTTGTTTTATCGTCCCATTCAAGAATATATATGGTTTAGGGATGGGGATCTGGACCGTTTACAAGATAAAAGCATATTCTCAAATTGAAGGGGGTTGGGATGACCCCCCAGGGACTCCCCCTATATTTCATGTGATTTGTCCTATAATCATTTCTGAAGACTGCATGTATCTATCACTTACAGTTTTCAAGTTACATTCATTTGAAAATATTAGAAAATAAAATCCCATAGGGTTCTATAGTAAACCCCTCCCTCCTTTCTACCCCCCCCCCCAAATACCCTTGACCTTGACCTTTGACCTTGACCTAATTTTCATTTTTTTGGACCAAGGACCTCAAATCAAAATATCCTAGGTCTCTATCACTTATGGTGTTCCAGTTTAAAATACATTTCAAAATTTCGAATACAAATTTAAAGGGGAAATAACTCTCATATGGAGCGTTCATATTGCTTCGGTCGAAATTGGACAAATCATGCGAAGGATATAACGAGCAATTTTATAAAATAAATTTGTCGTAATCTTTTACGGTTGCGAAGGAGTCGTGATCACAAGGAAAACAGTGTTTGGGAAGATAACTCCTACCAAGAAAAGTATTCGGTTACGCAGGGTAAATTTCAAAAGCGCATAAACTGTTCAATATCATATACCAAATATCTATGCGACATATTGCAAAACAAATATTTATCGCAAGAACAAAATTAGGCGAAAGAAAAAAAAATAATCAGAAGAAAAACAATAGGTCTTTCCACAGAAAAGTGGAAAGACCTAATAATAAGAACTGAGCAAAAACAATAAGTCTCCAAACTTTGTTTGGGATACTTAAAAATAAACAACTTAAAATTTAAAGCTTAACCTATAAAAAAAAAATATGGTCAAGTGTATTTCAAATATCAAAAAATTCCGTAAAAAATCAAAGGCAGATAATTCTACAGAATTTGGAGCTTCAATTTGTACATTTCTTATTTTTCAAGAAAATAAGTCACTTGACCCTCTATCTTTATTTGATATTTCCGAAAGTATTAACGAAAATCAGCTATCTGGTTTAATTTTAACCAATAATATCGTTTAATATTTCGTCAATAAGAAAACTGAAGTTTGCCCATTTGAAATCAATAATTCAGTTAATTTCAATGTATATTTTACGAAAAAAAAAGATTCCATGTCCCCTATATTTTCTCTGGCGATGACGAAGTGGAAAAAGTGAGGTTTCCGACGGCCATGAAGATGATTAAGGAACCACAAGTAGTATGTCAGTGTTAATGGTATGCAGTTGTATACTCTATGGCAAATCTCATTTTCATGGAGATTATTTGGCACCGTCCCCTATGTTATGATCTATAAACTTTGAAAAATTTTGATTGTGACAGTTCAGAAGGAATCATTAGTCAATGAAATTAGTTACACAGTGGTATTAGCATTGGTATATCACATTTCCATGGGGAGTATCATCCCCTCTTTTTTTTCAAGATTAATTAGCTTTGATTGTGTTGTATTATTTATATGCTTCTAAAAACTAATATCGTTTTATGATGAACGACTAAAGTTGAGTCAGTGATATTGGGAGTGTAGTTGAATTGGTATTTGCAGGTATCATTTCTATTGAGATTATAAAGCCTCACCTCCTCATCATGGTTCATTGACTCTGAAACTTCAATATAATTTTCAAGTTAAAGTTTGTGTATATTTTAATTTAAAGGGAGACACCTATGATATGTCAATGGTATTTGGTATACAGTTTTATAAGCATAGGCATGGCACATTTTGATGGAGGTGATTTCGCCCTGCACCTTTTTGTTCAACTACTGTTTCAACAATGCACTTCAGAGCTCAACTCTTGTAATAAGACCGAAAACGACAACATAAATAGTACCCTCAAACCTTCCTTGATTATAACTACATGTGATTTGGTTTGCTTATGATGTGTGACTACAAATACATAACAACATATTTCTATATAAAAATATACAATAAGAACTGTATGCACTTTGAAAACAAATGAGTTTTTTTTCTTGTGATACGTTTAAATTTTTATCAAGTTTAACAGATTGTAATGTATAAAATTATCTAATCTATAAGATAATATACTCCTCAAAAACTCAAACTTCAAAAACATGATGATATTTAAGCAATACAATTTACATTGTGTATGTACACGATAAAACGATAGGTTAAGGAGTAAAATATATAACAAATAATCTAATCAAAACTGATGTTAACATAAAATGTATACATGGTTAAAGTTGTAAAAATTTGAGACAAATTATTGATCAATGATTATAATCATATTCAAAACAGTGTAGCTGTGGCCATTGATTGACTACCTTAAATTATCCCATTGACTAAGGCAGAGTATGTAAACGTTTGTCTGTAACGACCGCTGCTCACTATGTACTTGTTAAAGACACTCAAACTGTGGGGTCACCAAAGGTTCTCAACACCTAAATAAAGTAATTAGAAAAACTTATTAGGAATAAAACGTCGTTTTGATTTATAACAATAATATAAATCAAAACATAAAGTTAATCCTGGTTAATTTTTCAAATTATTTTAATATTAAAGGCGTTAAGAACATTTTGGTGACCCCACAGTTTAAAGTCTATAATAAGTAAGTAGTGATCAGTTGTCGTTACAGACACACGTTCACCTAATCTGTCCCAGTCAATGGGATAATTTAAGGTCGTCAATCAATGGCCACAGCCACACTGTTTTGAATATGATTCTATTATAAGACACAGCCTTTTTTCTTATAAAGTCTATATCATTCTGTTAGCTAGTGGCACGCCATTTTGTTTTAATACTTTTATCAACTGTCTTCTTGTTCTGCAATATCCGACAAGGAATGAAATAGATAGAGCTGCAAGAACTATACATATAGATATTAACACCCATGAGTTCGTTTCCTGCACAAAGTAACTTTTAGTAACAGTTCGACTTTGGTCGATGGTTTGTCTATGTGTATCTGATAACAATTGAGGGAGTTTTTTATTCCAAAAATGTATCTTTTTATCTTTATAATTAGCGTTGACTTCGACTTTCGGCACCATTTCTCCGTCGAAAATATTGCTGTACTGTTTTCTATGGAGTGAATAAGGTGCCATGTGGAACTCCTTGTGTGGAACGAGACTTGGAAGTCTGAAAAGATAACCACTAGTAATACAAGAAGGATAAATCAAATGAGAAAACTATATTTTCATGCATGGTGGTTTAATATAACTATAAACGCGCATTTCGTCTACATAAGATTCAGCAGTAACGCTCATATCAAAACAGTTAGAAAGCCAAACAAGTACAAAGTTGAAGAGCATTGGTGACTCAAAATTCTAAAAAGTTGTGCCAAATAGGGTAAGACAACAGTCAACTACCAATACGCAATAGCCTGATGCCTAATCACTTGATATAAATCATCAAGATATTTTATGGGAGTAATACGATGGATGTCACAAGAGAAGGATCAGCTTACCATTCCGCGATCCCCCTTTTTCATTTATTTCGTGTTACTCATTCTTTCGTTTTCTATGTTGTGTTTTATATACTGTTGTTTTGTCTTTTTATTGATTTACAAAATTTATAAAAGTAAACCCTCATAGGTCAAAGAACGGTCGTCAAAAAGGAGCATTTGCTCACGCCGAACAGCAAGCTACAAAGGGCCCATAAAATGACTAGTGTAAAACCATTCGAACGGAAAAAAACAATAGTCTAATTTATATATAAAAAAAAGAAACCAGAAACACTTATGAACCACATCAACAAACGAAAACTACTGAACATCAGATTCCTAACTTAGGACAGGTGCAAACAATTGCAGCGGGTTTAAAAGTTTTGTTTGTTTTAGACCTATGAGATCTACGGCTCTTTGATATCTTTTACCTCTATTTCAGTACACCGAACATAACTCTGGTAAACTGAAGAAAGCAAAAGTACTTTATTTTATATACGAAATATGTGTTTTCACATTTTTATTTCATTGTTAGTTATATTAGTTCACGGTTTTTTAATTACTTTTCTGCTAGGCTTCTTATGCTTATAAATATGTTTGATACTAACATGCTTACTTATAGTAATTCATTGTGTGTCTGTATGTCAATTTATATTGTATTGTGATGCATGGCGTATCGTTTAAAAGCTCAAAAGAGCTCATATTATGTACTCCTTTCGTATTCATGCAACATACCGATTCGAAATAAAGCTTTGTACTTTTATTCATATCATTTTCACTGTTAATCAAGATATTAGTATCATAATTTTGTGTTGTTGGATACTCATATGCTAAAAAACAACTTATTCTGAATTATTGAATTATGATAATCAGTACATACCCATTTTTTACAAAGTTTGCCCAAAGATGCATTAGCATTTTCGCAGTTTTTCTGTCTTTCTCACCATATAGAAATGTCGGATGTCCAGTCATTGGAAATCCACACAAATAAAATATTTCTGATCCATGAACAACACCTTAAAGAAAGAGCAAGCGACATGGCAAACAACGCACTAAAACACGAATAGAACCTTTCATATCATCACGAGTTTATATTCCTACACACGTGGAAGAGTTTTGTAGTTTTGGATGAATTGTATATTTGTACAAAATTTTATTAGTTATAAGTAATAAAGGTTATCATAAGAGGTATCAACTAAATAAAAAAAATCCTATATTGTACTCATTTTGCATTTTAAGGATACTAGTAGTTAGCAATGTATGTATTTCTCTATTTTTGGTATTCTTGCATTTATTGGTACTGTATTCCCGTCATATAATGCTGTCATTTTAGCGGTATATTTAACATTGACATATAGCGCAGAGGTTTGGCTAGCCACAAAGTCAGGTTGGACCCACCATTTTTCTTTAAATATTCTGTACTTAGTCAGGAATATGACAGTTGTTAATAACTAATGATTCGTTTCTATGTATGTTTCATTGTCGTTTGTTTTTGTTGCACTTCAGTATTCTCTTGTTTCGTCGATTCCTCTTATAGTTGATGTGTTTCCCTCGGTTTGAGTTTGTAACCCGGACTTGTTTTCTCTCAATCCATTTATAAACAGCGGTATACTACTGTTGCATTTATTTACCTTCATCATCTCAGTCAGTAGAATATCAAAATGTACAGACAAAATGAAAATATGATAAAGTTGATTAAACACTTAGACGCATTAAATGCTTTCACAGAAAACATTAACATAGCTACAGTTCAAGCATAAATGCATAAAACAATAGCAATGAATATTGTTACATCGTAAATAAGCTTATTGTACCTAATGTTTTGATAAAGAAAGCATGACAAGCCCTTCATTATTGTATCAAAGTGCAGTTATATATACCAAATGCAATAAATGCAATATTGATATGTGCATACCAATGCTAGCATAACCCGCAACATTTGTAAAACGTGTTTAACAATTGAAATAGTGTTAAACAGAAATATTAAGAAACTGTCAGACTTTATTAAGAAACACATTCCATTGATTAGGAAGATATGAGTGCCAAAAAGACAAGTCTCCGTCCATGTAACAATTTATAGAAGTAAACAATTATAGGTCAAGGTATGGCCTTCAGCACGGAGCCTTGGCTCACACCGAATTGTCTACTTTTTGTCGCAGCATTTTGCTTTGATCTGACTATGCTATTATCTATGTGCACAAGAGAATGTTTGACTTGGATTAGTTTTCTTATTATTTATCAGTATACCTTCTTCTTTTCTTTGGAACTCTGATCTGTATTCAAAGTTGTACAAGTATACAGTGGAATTACGTTTAACGAGAGCCTCGGCTAAATCATGGGTAGGTGCTGTGATGAAATGGTCTCCTATAATCTAAATAAATTTCGTAAATAATATAATACCGCCAATTACCAAATATGTTTGATTATTTTCTAGTGATTACACTGCCGCTTCTAGTGCAGATCGGTCGAGAGGTGCGATTCGAACGCAATAGGTTTTTTAAAGCGTACCTTTTCAATTTCTATTCATTTGAGGTATGGTTGCCAATGAGACAACTCTCCACAGTTTTGGCTGCTAAATCCCAATCATTGCCAGATGAACATATAATGTCTGTGTGGGTTGCTCATCCAATTTTGACAATATAACAGAGCTATAAACAACCGTCATACAAGTGGGAGGTTTAGCTAGCTATAAAACCAGGTGCAACCCCACATTTACTTTTGAAAAAGCTTCTACCAAATCAGGAATATAACAGTTGGTTTCCATTCGTTCCGGTTCTTGATAAAATCTAACTTCGTCCGTTTTTAATATACCTTGTATTTAGGTATTTTGTCATTATGTTTTACTGCATCAACTCAGCTAGTAAAAATATATCAGAGTTAATACCTAGTATTACCTCAGAAAAGATCTGTCTAACATTTTCATCTGAAGTGTCAAATGGCCAGCTAGCATAAACTTCCAAAACTGTATCTGTAGAAAAGCAAGAACAATATTTACCAGTTATGAATTTATTAAGAAAGCTATTAAAATGTCATACTTTAAGAAACACTATATCATTGTTTTTAAGTCAGAACTAAGATGTGTACACTATAAGTATAATTCTTGTCAGTGTAAACGATTCCAATATACAAAATATAATCACATCAAATGAGTATTTATTGTTTGGAAAAGGACATACTCAGCACATTCTACGATTTCAATATATTTCTAAAAGCAATCAATAACGATAATGTCCCGAAACTGATATCAATGTTTATACTTTAGATTTTGTTTTGTTCGCCAAAGCAAGATTCGTACGATGACCGCCAAAAAGTAACACAAAGTCAATAAAAGCTATAGAAGGAAAAATGGTAAAAAAAAAAAAAACAACGAGAAAGCAAGCGATGCACTATAAAATTCAAAGTATTGGCACAATTTTTATACTGATCAAAGGGATAATCTAAATATGTTGTATCGACAATCTAATTCATATATATACATTTGATGATCTGTACAACATCCATATGTGTTTACCTACTATTCCTGGTAATCTGGGTAAATCTCCTCTGATACAGTGTATTAACGTCAACAGCTGGTCAAGACCATGTAGGTCAGCAGCAAGTGTATAATTCAAATGGTTGGCTGAAATAGGAATACAATGCAAATTATTTCAACTCTTATTTCAACAGTTATATTTTCACGAATTGTTTCTGTTGTACAGATGCCAATCATAAATGCATTCTTTTTTCTATTTTGAAATTTAATACCAGTATGTTTGCGTACACAACAGCAGTATCATTTTAATGGTGTTATGCAGATCTTTTTTTTTATCAGGTTTAACAATAACATTATCAAAAGAAATCTAAAACAAATATGCTGGTATATATTATCTATACCTGCTACAAGTCCTTCGTCCTTTGTAGCTCCAGTCATAACGTTGTCTACATAGAAATCTCCTTCTATAAGCAGCTCTCGAGGATGTTTGGGTAGAAAATAGCCATCTACTACTGGTGTAAACTGAGGCGATATTCGAGGACTGGACTGAAATCAAATTAGCTTATATATAATTGATTACAATTAGAGTAAATGGCACTAGATAATCTTCCCTCAACAAACATCAAAATGATCATCATTCTAGTTTTCCTTTTGCTAATTTTCGCTGGAAATCCTAAGTCGTAGAAATCTTTCAATACCAAAGAAAAATGACAAATAAATCTTTTTTTTACAATGTATAATTTGCCCCTTCCTTAAACAAAATATGTGTATCTACGTTTGATTTTGCGAAGCAAAGATTATTGAAGTTCTGTCAGTATGACTTTTTAAAAGTGTTGAACAACGAGAAATACTAATATAAGGTTTAGAAGTCAAAGGCAATTTCATGATCAATAGAATGTGTACAAGATTATTGATTACATTGCCATACTAGTCATTCACCGTTTATATATTTCTCCTGTTCTGTCCCCTTTTCCTGAACACATGCTTACATGTACCTATGGGTATATATCTTTTGTTTATAATACCAAGGGTTTTAATCGTATTTCTTGTATTGAATAAATAGAGCTTTGACAATAAATAACAATTTTAGTATTCAATTGCTATTTTTTGACATATATAACTGATTGTCTTTCTAGTTATATCATGATCATGCAATTACTTTCCTCGATTGAATCAATGTGGGATGTTTTTTTATCAGTACTATTTAGGAAAGAAGCTGGAGTTATACCATAACTCTAATTCGGTGAATTAAATTTTAGTTTTATATTTCAATTAAAAAGACAACCTCCTCCGTAAAAATTTCAGAAACGGAATCTTATTTGTGTTATCGTGAGCGAACAGTTAAGGAAATAAATATTGGGTTAAATGTCAGATCGGGATTGTATACTTCTATGGCAATAATACACACATAGCCAAATTATCTCGTTTGTTTTATGTCTTCTTTTTCATAATTGTTTTATATGGTAGATTCATTCTCCTATTGCATTTAGTCGCAACTATTCCTTAATTCTGTTCATACATTTTTACTCATTGATGAACATGATGAAGAAGTACTTCAAATATCACCCAAAAAAATCCAAGAAACATGTTGGCCAATCAAAACTTCAAAAATTTATAATGCAGTCTTTCAAAATTAGTGATGGATGGATTTGTCCATATGAAGTTTCACGTAACACGTAATTTATACGGGGTAATAAAAAACAGAAGAAATTAGATTTTAAACTGACATGTAGTAACATATAATATATGTGTGTAGTTTACTACCTGTACCAAGTCAGGAATATGACAGTGGTTGTCCATTCGTTTGATGTGTTTTTTTGATTTTGTCATTTGATTAGGTACTTTCCGTTTTGAATTTTCCTCGGAGTTCAGTATTTTTATGAATTTACTTTCTACCGGCTGCATAGCAAAAAATATTCAATCAGATGACAGATAGGAATAAATTGAATAATGTGGTAAACGACAAAGAATGAAATCAAACTGAAAACAAATCTAAGACAGTTTATGGTCAACAAAGAACTACAACTAGTATATACAAATATCTATGCAATTAGTCAAACTCTAAAAATATACCCCTCCTCCGTCACATGTCTAAGATAGTTGTAAATAAAATTTGCAAGTTTCCCATCAAAATATAATTTTCTAAATAACCAAAAAAAAGAAAAATCAAGTATGCCTCACAGAAAGAGAAAAAAAAAGAATAAAGAAAAGTTTTGAAATCGTACACTTAGTTCGTCTGAAAATGACAAGAAGTTAGACATCAATGATAAAGTGAAAATAATCTCTTAGAATCGATAATGGGGAATTGAATTTGAAAAAATCATTATAAATCAACTAACTACTAAGTTTTGAAGAAATCTGTTATGTTTTATTTTTTTATGTTTAATTTCTCAAAAAATAAGTATACCCATTTGAAAGACAAAACTTACAAATTAATTTGTAACTTCTAAAAAGTATATTATTATAATTCGGGTGTTGGCTGCCAGAGGAAAACATGCTTTATGTGGTAGCGCCAGAATATTTATTTTTATTTGTCTGCATGATATGTCCAAGAAAACGCATATCACTTACGGCATGTCCTCCTGATGTCTTTCGGAAGATCTCGTCCGCCGTCACAGATTGTAGACATTGTTTGACTGTGTATGTATTGTTAGAGAGACAGTCAAAAGCGCTGGTGAAGATATTATAATACACATCTGGTAATGAAGGTCTTTGTCTTACTGCCCAATGAGCCAATGGGGATCCACTCTGAATTATTACATTTCTAAATAAACCTAGGAAATAAAACAATGATATTCAAATAAGATTTCTAAATAAACCTAAGAAGAAGAAAATAATATTCAAATAACAATAATTCATAAAGTCGATATCGTGTTAAAAATATCTTTACTACAAATTCCTCTCTAACACATTACGTTATAAATTGTAATTATATTATGGAAATATTTTACGCCTGTATTTCAGCTTTCGTCATGCAAACTCAGCTTGAAAGCATAGGAGAATGTTGCAAGTGCATGCAGTCTTATCTGAACATACCTAAACAGCATCCCAGGATGCTTTTTTGTTTCAAATATATCGACTTTTGTACAGAAAATTACAACTTTTTAATTTATTAATATATAGAATTGATTACAAATCTCTGATACAATATGGCTTGTCAATAATAAAACTGATTTACTATGATTGAAATTGATAAAGACTTTTAAAAATGCGACAAACAAGTAGACTCCACGCTGGATTTTATTTCACCAAAGTGTCGCGAACTCATCCGAGTAGAGAAATTTTGTCGATAAAAAAGACGCTTAGTAATTGTTTTTAGGTTATAAATCTTTTTTGTGTATGATAGTTTATCGTATTTCGTAGTAACCAATTTAATGTGCAATAAATCTCCGAATACTCGATGTAATATCCTGAGACAGAAGTTTAATATAGTCTAATAAAGAGATGGTTTCTAGTAGATCATAACGTAATAAGATCGAACTCTCTTTGTCATAGTGGTAGCAATATAGTATGATAGATTTTCAAGGAAGAATATGTAACTACTTCCTGTATTTCTCTTTGTTATTTGTTTTGAAAGACAGATTATTATACTTTTGATTTGACACCTATTAAGCTATAGTCGTTCTTGTGTTACGGACAAATACTTTGCATTTTATTATAGAAATATGCAAATAAGGACATTGTCAATAGATCCACGTTTAGGTCTTATCTTCATTGAATAGATAAAATGAAAGGAGATGTATATCATTAATCAAGGACAAAAGACCTTCAATGATGGGCACCACTAATTTCATAGATTAAGATGGAATTCGAAAAACTGATTGTGAAATAATCGAACCATTGTGCCGATTAATGAAATTATAAAGATTGTAAACAGACAAAATGAACTTATTTAAAAAAAAAAATGCATGTTCTAATAAATTAAATGGTAACACTTTGATGAATCATGTGTTATTCTATAAAAAGCGCATAGGAAGCACCAGATTTATAAATTGTCATTCTCAATTTAAAATCTACGAAGATGGAACAAACGATATGCACATTAAAAGATTGATTAAGATCCGATGTATTGAGATGTCAAATAAACTCTGCATTAGATATCATATAATCTAGAAAACGTTTACTGTAGAGGATTTACACCATATTAAACTCAGAATTTTAGGAACAAACCAGTTTGAGACATTACATCGGTCACAAACATAGACATGAATTTAATCTTAACGATGATTGGTATTGTAAAACTTGTCTGTTGGGTACAATTAGATCTTTTCCTCAACACATAATGGAGTATGACAAACAAACAAGAATGACTTTTCATAAGTCTTTTGAAATTATAAGATATTTAGGTAAGGCTAGTCAACTGATACATGCATTGCCAAACACCGAAATAAGGGTGAATCACTACTTTGAAAGTAGGCAATTGTTTAATGACGAATTCGCGTTTTAAGAGAAATATCTTTCTATACCTTTCGTTAGAGGAGATATCATTAAGAGTCCAACACTGCATCCTCCAGCACTATGACCGTCAATAGTTATTCTATCAGGGTCACCATCAAAATGACCAATATTCTGTTTGACCCACTGTAAAGCTGCAACTTGATCTAACATGCCATAATTACCAGGAATGTTCGAGTCACCCGTTGATAGAAATCCTGAAAGAAGTTCGTCACGAATTTTATATCATATAATATTTATGCTTCCATTAAAGTTATTTTATAAAAATGTTCTAGTTTTTCTAATACGCCCAATATCAAACTTTTGTTTCATATTGATTTTTTATGCAATTTTACTGGTATTAATTGCAGGTTCAGTTTTAAAGAAAATTAAATTAAACTAATGAATGTTATTTTCTTACAATGAGTGTATACCATGATATAAATGAACACGACCAAACAAGCTTTACAATGAGTGTATACCATGATATAAATGAACACGACCAAACAACCTTTACAATGAGTGTATACCATGATATGAATGAACACGACCAAACAAGCTTTACAATGAGTGTATACCATGATATGAATGAACACGACCAAACAAGCTTTACAATGAGTGTATACCATGATATGAATGAACACGACCAACCAAGCTTTACATCTTACAATGAGTGTATACCATGATATGAATGAACACGACCAACCAAGCTTTACATCTTACAATGAGTGTATACCATGATATGAATGAACACGACCAACCAAGCTTTACATCTTACAATGAGTGTATACCATGATATGAATGAACACGACCAAACAAGCTTTACAATGAGTGTATACCATGATATGAATGAACACGACCAAACAAGCTTTACAATGAGTGTATACCATGATATGAATGAACACGACCAACCAAGCTTTACAATGAGTGTATACCATGATATGAATGAACACGACCAACCAAGCTTTACAATGAGTGTATACCATGATATGAATGAACACGACCAAACAAGCTTTACAATGAGTGTATACCATGATATGAATGAACACGACCAAACAAGCTTTACAATGAGTGTATACCATGATATGAATGAACACGACCAACCAAGCTTTACAATGAGTGTATACCATGATATGAATGAACGCGACCAACCAAGCTTTACAATGAGTGTATACCATGATATGAATGAACACGACCAAACAAGCTTTACAATGAGTGTATACCATGATATGAATGAACACGACCAAACAAGCTTTACAATGAGTGTATACCATGATATGAATGTTATTTACAATGAGTGTATACCATGATATGAATGAACACGACCACACAAGCTTTACAATGAGTGTATACCATGATATGAATGAACACGACAAAACAAGCTTTACAATGAGTGTATACCATGATATGAATGAACACGACCAACCAAGCTTTACATTGATGCCATAAATTTAGTCAGAAAATTTATAATTTGTTAATTTGGAAAGAATTGGCAACTTTCGGGGAATACTAAATTCTCAATTTTCTGTTTCATTTTTAACTTTTGCTTAGAAAGGTGTCTTCTTTTGTAAACAAGTGCGCGGGCTTTATTTGTAAGTAAAAAAAACTAATTTTGATTGGGACTTGTACAATAGATACGGTTTTAATTCGAAAATAAAGAGACTACAACATTGTGTAATTTGTATTCGTGTCCGCAACGGGACATCGCTATATATGTATAGTAAATATAGTTTTGAAACTGTTTCTTTTTTTTTATTAAATCGCTGAAATGTTCCCATTATGATAACTATAAGTGTATTAATTTTTCCCGTTCAGGTATTAAATAAAATGGCGGTTATAATTCAGTATTTGTTGTTTGTTTGCGGTATGTATAATAAGCATGAGTGTTTTGTCATTTCAATGAGATTTCTCACTTATTTTAAGACTGAATGTTCATCTTTAGTTTTTTTTTAGTTTTATTTGCGTTCGTGGGGTTGCTGTCACATTGAGGTTCTCCTTAATATATCCTTGTATTTGTATATAGTAAGTACAATTTGACCCCTATGTACTTACCTAAAGCTCCTAGTCTGTAATTAATAGTAACAACAATGATACCCTCAATAGCTAAAAACGACCCCTCAAACATACCACCCATACCATTAAAGTAAGATCCGCCATGTATAAATACCAATACAGGCATTCGGGAATTATGATTAACAATCTGCAAAGTAAAACTGTATGTTTATAAACTGTAACATTGTGGTTTACATGTTAAGAAGTCAGGCCATCGATGTTGACACCGGAATTCATAAAATATTTATAATGATTTGACTGGTAACGAAGGAAACAATAAATGTCCAAGATATCATAATTATTAATTTACTTATATGAAATACAATTAAAGTTGAGAATAGAAATGGGGAATATGTTAAATGGGTCTTCAACGCAGCTAGAAAATTCCGTACCGGAGTTTAATCATAACGTTTAACAAGAGAGAAAAAAAACAATTTCTTTAATTTTCCTTTCGTCTATATATTTGATGCACTTTCATGTGATGGTCTGTCCATGTACTAGTAAATGAATCAGTATAATCCGCCGAACAATACTGAATTTACCGCAGTAGATCAGCATAATCCGCCGAACAAGACTGAATTTACCGCAGTGGATCAGCATAATCCGCCGAACAATACTGAATTTACCGCAGTAGATCAGCATAATCCGCCGAACAATACTGAATTTACCGCAGTGGATCAGCATAATCCGCCGAACAATACTGAATTTACCGCAGTGGATCAGCATAATCCGCCGAACAATACTGAATTTACCGCAGTAGATCAGCATAATCAGACCTAAGATGTCCGAACAATACTGAATTTACCGCAGTAGATCAGCATAATCTGCCGAACAATACTGAATTTACCGCAGTGGATCAGCATAATCAGACCTAAGACGTCCGAACAATACCGAATTTACCGCAGTAGATCAGCATAATCTGCCGAACAATACCGAATTTACCGCAGTAGATCAGCATAATCCAACGTAAGATGTACTTGTTTTTGTTCAGTCTTCTCAGAGCTGTTCAAATCAAAATGACTGTTTCAGTTCAAAGTTGGTTTAATAGTGATGGGATTTTTGCATCTCACATTGTTATATTGTTGGTTTTTTTTTAATATTTAAAAGCACCAGGACAACCAAATCTAAGATCTTCGACACACGCGGTAATTTTAGTTGTCCAATTGATAAAAGATTATTGCAAACAAGAATGAGATTTCTAATATCAGGAAACCCGGTACGATGCACTCGAATCAAAATGTTGGAGTATATAACGAGTATTAATTTGGGAAAGTAAAAGGCTTAACGTTTACAACTTGTTTTGGTAACTCATGAAACGCCTGTCATATCGTATATGACCGTTAATTCCAGTAGAAAGTTCATCTTAGATATGCATTTCTTGTATTATGATAAGACATGAACAAGAACAGATTATTGAATCTATACTTATATAAAAAAAAATAATGTTCAAGACGGTGCCTTATCAGTAAAACAGTAAAACAATCATCAGAAGATCATATTATTCGTTCTCCTGTGATCTTTAACGTTAGCACGTGTCGAATTAATCATCAAAACAATACTGGATAGGCCTTTGATTGCATTTCATTGTTTTGACAATGTTCAATGTTTCTCTGCATGTGCAAACAAACAGTTATGCTGATTGACTCCCAAGACGTTAATTCTTTCGTCATCAAATCATCATAAAAACAGTTGATCGTGCACCGATCTCGTCTCCAACGTTAATTCGTACAATTAGATCCTTGATGCAATAAAAACAAAATGCAGGAACAATTGCTTTTTGTTAACGTTGATTTTCTTATTGAATTAATTTGTGGTTTACGATTTCTTCTAATTGTCTGTGTTTTACTATGAAATGAGTATGTCTAGTCTACTGATTTCACTTTTATAAGAACTAGTTCTAATCAACCGCAGATCCCGTATTAAATTGTCAGTATTATCTTTTATTGCATTGTCGGCATGGGGTAAATAGTAAACGACTTCACTGACCTAGTAATCAAAAGAGAGTAAGACTTCAATTGCTTAGCACTAATTTTGATGTTGACAGGAAGAAAGGTGACTAGCATGAATGTTGGGCACACGTCGTATGATCGCCTCAAATTGACGAGAAAAAAAGTTTAAAACAGTATTCTGCTTTAAACAGCGACAAAGGGAACGCTATAATAGAACAGCGACAAAGGGAACGCTATAATAGAACAGCGACAAAGGGAACGCTATAATAGATCTGTACTTTGATTTGTGTCAGTTGATTCGTGCTTTGTATCGATACTATGAGTTAATATAAAAAAAGATGTTAAGCCTTTTTCAACTGCGTTTTACAGTTTGCCATTATTTTTGATGCTACACTACTGTTCCAGGTTGTTGGGGCGCAACATGTTTAATCCCGCCAAATTTTGTATGTGCCTGTCCCAAGTCAGGGATCTCTTGTACTGTTAATTCTACTGACTCTTCGTTTACCGTTGTTTTCCTTAATCAGGTAGCTTTTTTGTCTCGTTTGAATTGTTAATATTATTTGTAATTTGGGGGTCACTTTATAAATGAGTAAGCAGTATGGGTTTGTCTTCGTTATTGAAGCCGTACGATGTCTTATAGTTGCTAACCATCAAAGCCATTTGGTTACTGGCGGAGAGATGTCTCATTGGCAAAGATATCCGTCTTCTTGTTTTTATTCATATTGACACAAAATACTGAACACTAAGGAAAATTCTAAAAGGGGGGTTCCATACCAACTGACAACATTGAACGCATTCAACTATCGGTGCATGTGAAAAACAACTGCTATATTCTTGTTTCGGTACTGGCAGTTTTTAAAGTAACTTTTTCTAGATTTGAACAATTTAAATGTTGATCTGTTTCAATCTTTAAGAAATAGTGTCCTCTTCATAATCATCGCCCTTTTCCACATCGAAACATCAAGACTTTAAATAGTTTAAACTTTAGAGTTTTTGCAATTTCTTATAAAAAGTAAGAAGTCATAAAACAAGAAAACATAAGTTTAAATTTAGCAGAAAATCCAACGGCGAAATTTTCACACACAAATCGAGGTCTATGCCAAAGGTATCTGTTTACCAAGTGAGAGTGGCGTTGTTTGGGAAATCATGGAAATGAAAGAATAGCATGAAGCGCTCAATTACAAAATTAATGTTTTACACTCAAATGAAAAGAAAAAGAGCAAATGACAATAAAACAATTAAAAGCTGCAATACTGGAATCAAGTTTATAATCGCAGAAGTTTGAAAAAATTAAGATAAATATTTATTTTATATTCTGTAAAAGTTTGATAAAACAATTACAAACATAAACAAACACGTTTTATTCATGTTTTTGTAATGCTGTGATTTGTTACCATTGATAAAATGGTAGAAAGGAAGCAAGCCAAGATTATCATAGAAATAAACAATATGCATAACAGCTAAAAGTAAACAAACCCTCTCTGTTCATAACTATAGAAGTTGTAATTGGAATTCAGATATCTGTGATAGTAAAAACTACAATGAGACTTGCAGATGTAAATATTGAAGAAAAAATAGATGGTTTCCATCCATCAATGTCAAAAGGTCTGATAATATAAATTAAAAAAGGGGGTAGTTTTTATAGGGAAGACCTGTGTTCTTAGACTACATTGTATCTATACTTTCGTCAAATTTATACAACTCAGCAAATTTCTTTAAGGTGTCTAAAAAATGAAAGCTGTTGAACTGAACTTGATTAAAGTCGTGTTAAATTGTCACCAAATCTCTTTAATCTAGCCAGCTTTCGTTTGAAAAGCAAACAATTTGATAACTGTTGAAACAATCGCAAAAAGTATAGTAAGTTGCAGAAAAATACACCCTAAGATACAAAAGTTGTGCGACTTTATCGAACTTTCATCCGGGTCTTAACATTGTGTTTTTCCAATCGCAATAAAAGTAAGAAATTAAATGTAAACATTCATTACAGCCATTTTAAAATATATAAAATGGAAATAAAAGAAAAAGAAAAAAATAAGTCGATTGATAATTGAACGATATGGTAAACTATAGATCGTAATAAAGGCATTGAATTTCTCTGACATTAAACTAAAGATTTTTGTGTTAAGTACCAGATACTGTGGTAATTAAAACTAGAAACCAAATTCTAATCAATAAAGTAATTATTTTTTCATGGTCATATTAGAGGGGATTCCTTTTATTGCTCTTGTCGTTAGTCCAAGTGACAATGCAAGTGTTAATATTAAAAATTTCTCTTTCATTACTTCGAACTTTATCATTTAAAGGATCAACAACTTTTATTTGTTATAGACTAGTTAGTCCACCGCTCCAATAGTGCTATAAAAATGCCTTCGTGTGGGCTTTTTTCCCTCAAAAAATATTTTAAAAGGTACGAAAACAACTAACAAAAACCACAAAGACATGAAGTACAGAGTACTCGCAGTAGCTTAAAGGCTAGTTCAATGCCAATAACAAACAAAAAAGTTTGTTTCAGTTCATCGTCACAGAAGTGAAATATACAGAAGTAAAATATATGATAATATATATATTATAAAAAAAAAAAAAAAAAAAATCAATGTGATATAAAGTTGACATCAAGTGATTAAAATAAGAAGTTATTCTCATTTTATAGTTTAACCATATGTATTGTCGTTCCCGAGAAAACAGAAAAATTCTACTACTGATAGATTATCTTACCTTAGGCACATATACATTGAGGTAGAGACAATCTTCACTTGATAAATCAAATCCAGGATGATGCAGTTTGATATATTCCATACCTCCTGCACCCTGGGGACAGGCTGGACCAAAGTTTTCTGTACGGAGTATTTCACTGCCCCAGCCATGTGGGGGGATTGGGGCCTGCAATTAAACAGAAAAGACATATTTAAAGTTATTTTACCCGTGATTGAGTATTTATTTCCGATAAGAGAGTGTATATAACTCGTGACTATCCTGTTATTTCTGACTATACATTGTTTCTAATCTGTGGCTATCTTTTTATTTCTGTCTATACATTTTATCTAACCTGTGGCTATCTTGTTATTTCTGACTATACATTGTATCTAATCTGTGGATATCTTTTTATTTCTGTCTATACATTTTATCTAACCTGTGGCTATCTTGTTATTTCTGACTATACATTGTATCTAACCTGTGGCTATCTTGTTATTTCTGACTATACATTGTATCTAATCTGTGGCTATCTTTTTATTTCTGTCTATACATTTTATCTAACCTGTGGCTATCTTGTTATTTCTGACTATACATTGTATCTAATCTGTGGATATCTTTTTATTTCTGTCTATACATTTTATCTAACCTGTGGCTATCTTTTTATTTCTGTCTATACATTTTATCTAACCTGTGGCTATCTTGTTATTTCTGACTATACATTGTATCTAATATGTGGCTATCTTTTTATTTCTGTCTATACATTTTATCTAACCTGTGGCTATCTTGTTATTTCTGACTATACATTGTATCTAATCTGTGGCTATCTTTTTATTTCTGTCTATACATTTTATCTAACCTGTGGCTATCTTGTTATTTCTGACTATACATTGTATCTAATCTGTGGCTATCTTTTTATTTCTGTCTATACATTTTATCTAACCTGTGGCTATCTTGTTATTTCTGACTATACATTGTATCTAATCTGTGGCTATCTTTTTATTTCTGTCTATACATTTTATCTAACCTGTGGCTATCTTGTTATTTCTGACAAGAAATTATACTTAACCCGTGGCTATCTTGTTATTTCTAACCAGACATTGTATCCAACCCGTGGCTGTGTTGTTATTTCTGACTAGAGAGTGCATCTAGCCCGTTGCTGACTCCTTATTTCTGAATGGACATTGTATTAAACCCGTGACAGTCTTGTTATTTCTTACTGGACAGTGTGTTTTACTGTGGTTGCCTTTGCATTTCTCCTATTGGAGAGTTTATTTAACCTGTGGCGGTCTTGTTAATTCTGACTAGACAGCATTTTAAACCCATGGCTGTCTTATTATATCTTACTAGACAGTAAATGTTACCCATGACGGTCTTGTTATTTCTGACAGGACAGTGAATATTACCGTGGCTCTTTTGTTACATCTGACTTAACAGTGTATGTTACTTTGACTGTCTTTGATATTTTGATTGGACCATGGTTAACTTGTTATTTCTGACTAGACAATGTTTTAAGGTGTTACAGTAGTATTTTCTGGCCCATAGGAACAATACTAGCCTCTTTTTTTTTATTTAATGAATGGCTATTATTTATTTTGAATTTATTGAACCATAAAACTAATTTTTGACTCTTCACATTGAATAATCCGCGAAGCGGATTATGTATAAATGTGAAGAGTCAAAAATTAGTTTTATGGTTCAATAAAATCAAAATTAATTATTGCCATTCATTATAAATAAATTTCTATCAAAAATAAGGCTTAAAGAACTTTTATATAATATATATATATTAACAATAACAACGAACAACGTACACACATGTTGGCGTATGAATACACAACGTCAGAGAGGCGTGTCGCCATCAAAATTGACAACATTGAAAATAAAACTAATAATTTTAACCAATCAGAAGACAGTAAATACACCAAATTTATTTATTAATACATACACAGTTAAACTTTATTTTATTAATACATACACAGTTAAGCTTTATTTTATTAATACATACACAGTTAAGTGAAGTAATTTTATTATAATATTCAGAAATGAAATAGAATATGTATCATGACCGTTTACTTTTTTTTTTTGCTATTTTAAAAATCTTAAGGCAACTAGTCCTTTTAGGTCTTTTAGGTCTTTATCGTGCAGTGAATACAAAATTATAAAAATTATAATTTTTTTTTTACCTGTATGTATTAAAATTGTTTCATATTTTCCTACGCCTGATTCATACCTCAGTTTGGGGAGGTATGTTCAGTAGATAACTGTTTTTTTTTCAATCACACTGTTCAGATACATTGACTTTAGGGTACACACAAGAGCAAGCTAAATTCCGGAATGCAAATATTACCATGCCACCTTTACCTGTTATAGTCTTGTTATGTTTTACTGGACAGTTTTGTTACCCGTTGTTGTCTTAAGCTGGGGTCACACATTCACGATTTGTACTGCCGTCCTTGACAGGACCATTCCCGATTAAAATTTGTCAAAAGTCTGATCAAGATCCTGTGAATCGTGGATGGAAATTCGATTTGTATCTTTCGCCAGGTAAAATTCTACCGAGTCTGTCACGACTGCGTCCAGATTCTACCGAATGTAATCCGACAGAGATCAGATAGTGACAAGACAGTGAACCGACGCTGACGGAAGTTATCCGTTCGAAAACTGTCGGCATAATCGGGATGATCAAGTACTGTCGGAACGTAATCCTATCACGGTCCGCTCTATCGCATTGCAAACGGCTTTGTCTGGTCTCAGTCGTATTGTATTCTGTTATTGTCGGGACCTCTCCAGATCATTCCCGTTCCACAGGACACCGTCCCGAATACACAGAACATTGTTAGGAATTCGATCCGATACAACAGAATCTGTCACGACATAGGCACGATTGTAATCCGACTAGACAAAATCGGCTGAGTTTCCCCGAATGTTACGGGACGCACCTAACTGTCGGGGTGCTTTGCCGAACTATTCGGACCCTTTCCGACCAGTAGGAATCTGTTACGAACTAAAACGACTGCGTTCAGACAATAATAGGACATTCCAGATAATTGAGGATACTAATCCGACTTTTTCACTTTTCGTGTCGTATCGCTGTCTGATCTTAAACGGGAGCAATAATCGGCAATGTGTGAACCCCGCATTACTCTATGATATGATATAAACTAGTAGACTACTCGGAAAGTCGTCAGCTACAGTATACTATGTATAATGATCTATAATGTTTTGAATTGTTTGTTTTTATTAAGATATCATCTGATGAATACAAACACTCCGTCGTTTGTCGTGAACCTTTAAATCAAACAAACTAAAACAACAGTTTCTTACGGAAGTATACTGATATTTTATTTTGATAATTGAAATGTTTACTTCAATGCACTCAATGAATTTTATTGTGGCTGTTTTCATCTAAATTTAAGAACTTTAAATTCATTTTAATTTTCTTTAAATTTCAAAAAGCCGTATTGTAAAGTGCAAATCTGCATGAAATATATGATTATCCTTCGACTTTCCACTGATTATTATATCTGGTAAGACGATGATAAGTCTGAGTGTCCTTGTTTACTTGTTTTGACGTCTTTTATTAAAAAGAGACGAAAGTGTTTCACCATGATATTGTTTTGCACTGTTTCTATAATTTGTAGGTTACTATTTGGGTTAAGATATATGAACCCGAGAAGTTAGAAGTCTGTGTCTCCTTGGTTTTAATAGTTAATGATTTGCTCATTTCAAGAGGCTATTCTTTATGCAATGCTGCCAAACCACAAGAATGCTGAATTTCATTTAAATTCTTATATTGCTTTCAGCAGTGTAATATGAGGACCATACTTAAAGGAGGAAGGACCCTTCACACCATCGACATTGTTTATGCAGCTGATATATTTACGTTATCCTCATCTCTAGAATCCAATAATATGTCATTAAAATTTACGATATATGTGATAATAATTAAGGAACTTGTCTCCAAAGTATCCGTCACTAATTATTTGACGTACAGATTTAATAGCTTGTTTCCCTGACCTAGAAGCTCGGGGTAACAGTTCGTCTACAGCATCAGTTCTGTTCTGCCTAATTTACATTGCGTTAAAAGATGTTTTAGTATTCAGGTCATCAGTTCATCTAATTGCACTGAGAGTGATAAAATAATTAATAATATAATGTCGATAATTATCATTCTGTAATTATAATAACAGACTGAGAATTCAAAATCTACACCTCAGAACAAGATCAACAGTCGAGTACTGCATAGGAACAAAATCAATTATCAAGAATAAGATCAAAACCAGTATATTTATACAGGAACAAAATCTTATTTCTAACACCAGATCGACATTCAAATACTGTACAGGAACAAAACATACTCTCCATAATAAGATCGACATTCAAATACTGTACAGGAACACAATCTACTCTCCGGAATAAGATCAAAATTCAAGTACTGTACAAGAACGAAATCTGCTCTCTAGAATAAGATCTAAATTCAAGTACTGTACAGAAACAAAATCTACTTTTAAGAATAAGTTTGACATTCAAGTGCTGATTTTAAAACTTAATAACGGCAGATTTTAATATGAACGCCAAAGAGACAGCGAAGAAACGACAAAAACTTACATAAAGATTTCTAAGAATATAACATATTAAAGTCAAATGTTTAGAAGAGGTCTTAAACTGTAATGTGGTAATGATATAATTGTTTACTGTGTGACTCACTGTGGCGCGCACGGACTTTTATGTAGAAGGATTCGAAATCTCAATCATAAGAACTTCCGTGTAGTATTTAGTATTTGTATTTAAATTTTACGAAATATTGTTTTACAGTCTCTCATAACTCTTTATAGAGTGGCTCTTGTTGTTAATTTGTGTTTTAAAAAGCTGTATATTTTATATGTAACAAGTGGTGAGACTTTAATAAAGTATTTGTCTTGTCTTGTCTTGTCTTGTCTTGTCTTGTCTTGTCTTGTCTTGTCTACAAACACAAACTGCTGTGCGAGTAATTATTTTAGAAAAATGCATTCAAAACCCAATTCTTTAATAAACAAAAACGTGAAAGTATGACACACAAAAAAAATCTTTGGATAGGCACGTGCAAACTTATATATATGGGTCATTATAAAAAAAAAAACATGCAAAACTATGTTATTGGGTATTTTTAAGTCACATACATGAAAATATATCAAAATAACACTTGCATATGTTAGATATGAATGTTTTGTGATAGACAATATACAGTTTACAGTATGAAATGTTATAAAAATATTCTTAATGTTTTCTTAAACCCTTGGATATAGCCAGAATTAACTGTTATTTTTTTACTATAAATCCCTTCAGACTTGAAATAGGACTATTATTCATATCATTTGTTATTACGATTATCACTTTTTATTGCATTTTGATACAGACAAGCATTTTTTAAGGATTTAGGAGGTGTATGTTGGTTTTATAATAAAAAAAATTCACCAAAAGGAAATGTTACATTTTTTAAATCAATGGTGTAACCAAAGGACAAATTAGTAGGATACGAGTTATCTTTCGCAAGATTTGGGTATTTGCAATAGTTTCTCCCTTAGCAATGTTACCTATAAGCATGTTATGCAAAAGAAAACAAACATTTATGTTGAAAATTTAGTGAAAAAAATCTTAAAAATAAGTGAAAGCTTTATCATAAATGAAAATAGTGTCCATGGTGTACCCTTGTAAAAATCATTTTTTTAAAACATTTCCTTAACTTTGAATTATGAAATATATTGATTATAGAAACATGCACCAGTAACAACATATAGAATAGGGGAATGGAGCACTTATTTCGTAACTGAATCTTAAAATACACCTTAAATCATTGGTGTTACTGTCAATGGTGAGACCATTTTGATAAAATAACACCATTGACCACTGAATATATCATGACAATCAGCATTGTTTTGTGTTTCTTTCATGTTTAACAAGCGAAACATCATATTATTTATGAAAAACAATACTTATTTAACAATGTTTTAACAATATCATGTATTACATATACAAAGTTTTCACAAACTGAGGGTAACACCAATGACACTATTTAGAAACACTATTGACGTTTTTAGTAATGGATGTTATGTTATATAATTTGAGATTTTTTAGCCTAAGAAGTATTTTTTCATCTTTTTCTTTTGCTCTGTGTTCTTAGCTTTGTGTTCAGTACTTAATAAAAGTAAAATTTTAAACGTGATGTCAATGGTGATACTTTTGTGTCATTGGAGTAACTGAAGGGTCAGTGGTGTTACTATATAAAAATGCGACATTTTTTTTAATTTTTATTCATAAATGAAAGTGTTTTTAGGTCGTATAAGAAGGATTAGGTATATTATTATCATGTAATCTTATACATTTTACATATATTCAGTTAAAGTGTATTTTTTAGTATTTACAACGGCCATAATTAGAACAGCCAACTTTTTTACGACAATGTATTCTGAAATTTATGTTTGAATAGAATGCACAGCTATATGCATAATGTCAATAAGTCGTAATTTAAACCTAAACAACAAATTGGAACAGTTGTTTGATGCTTAACAATAATATTTAGTCCCTAAATGTATGTTTTAAACTGGTTACAACATTGACACGATTCTATCAAAGGATGACCTTCAATTGTTAAAATAAAATTGAAGGAACTCTTCATTTTCCCCATTGATATTTCTGATATCGTTGCTTCCATACATTAGAATAGAGGGCCACATTCAAATGTTTTAAACAATGACATCATTTTTCAAAATATTACCTCGTCAAAATTTGCACCTTTTTTTTTATAATGACCCATATACCGATATAAGAACATACCAGTTCTAAATTGAAAACAGCGTTCAAACTTATTATTGTGTTGAATAAAAGCCGCAATTTTTATACCGATATAACAACATATAGAAAACAACCAAAAAGGTCATTTAATTAGTTACAGATCATCTAGAATTGACAAATCTGCACTAACAGGAAATATTATAAGTGTATAAAATATAATACTACACGAACAACGAAGAGGAAATAATATCGTTTTGACACATATTTTGGAACAAAATGGCTGACATCCGTGTCAATGTTTTTCTTCAAGATAAATTAAGAGTTTTTTTTTTCTTTAATTTAGTGCAAAATGAAAAAAAAAATATGGCTTTTTATTTGAATTTTTGTGTTGTGTGTCAAATGTACGTGTTCTTTAGGTGAATTCTCGTTCTTTATTTCTTATATCATGTTTTAAATAAACCTATGATTCTATCGTTGCCATAAACGACACATGGATTATTTTTCTTTTTTAATGAAAGTGCACAGGACATTGATCTAGAAGTTTTTGATGTGATCTTGCGGAATTAGATTTTGTTAAAGATTTAATATTATTATTTGCGTTTGAATCGCGTGAAACTATTCTAAATCTCAACGATTAGCTCCCGTTTTCAAAATTGACAGAAAAAAAGGCAAAAGTCTTTGATTTATGTCTATTATATTATCATAACAATGATAGCTATTTCTTTTTTTTCTTCAAAAACACAAGTCATTCTCTATTGATACTTGTGTATGTGGGACATTTTTGACAAGATCTGATCTATAGGAGGGCTTTCTATTTCATATAATGTTAACTCGAGAAATAAATCAATGTAACATTTTAATTCTAGGTGACACATTTTAGAACATTTATCCAAATAAACCTCACCAAAATGACAGGTTCAAAACCTACACGTTTTCTGTACTCGGAAACGAAAAAATACAGTTACGATAAGTAATGAAGCGTTTTAAGATTGAATACCAATGATATTTGATAATTTATCATCATTTTCCCGCTGTGTTTACATTTGGAAATTCACGCTTCTACTTTACTTTTTGTTGATAAAGAAATTCTGATATTGGTGTTTAAAATTGATTCTATTAAGAACATTATAAAGATATAGCATGTCACCGGGGAGGTTTATTGCATAACACTCGAAATAAAAGACGTGTATAAATAAAATGATAATTTATTTTGTATGACAAGGCAGGTCACTGTAGGTCAAACAGGATCAAAGAGGCATTGCATAGCATCGTCTCTGGTTGTTTTTGTTTATATCTAAGGAAAAGACACAAACTTTGTAGGTGGTAATAGTGCGAGATCCACACCACGAAAGCCGCCTCCACCAACTCTAAAGAAGACTACGTTGTTGTCTTATGAGGTATAGCCAAGGTTTGACAGGGGTATTTACATATGTTTACCTCTGGAATACCGACCGTGCGAGGGCTGTATAGCCAGTCTAGGTCGTTAAACAGTTCCATTTGTTGTTGTATCTCTGGAATGCTCCTATTAGACAGTAACAACCTTGCTAATGTGGGTTGTGATCAATGTATAAATCTCCAGCATTGTTTAGTCGGATTGTTGACGTTTCATCTTATGCCTCGTGTAGGTCGAGTTCCGCGCTCTCTCCTCATTTAAACACAATTATTTTAGGGTCCATAGGTTGTCTTTTGTGAGGCCAAATTTTGCCCTTTGCACCATACTTTCATTCTCAATCTATCCTGGACTACCCTTAGTTAATAATACCTATTGTATGAATTATTCATTTCTTGAATATGCATTAAATACATGCCATTGTTCTTCGAAATTCTATGTATCTGATTTTCAAGAGGTTTATCATTCAAAAGTAGCCATCACATTTCCTTATTCTTTCTTTTCCCTATTACATTGATATTTCTAGGAAAGAAATCTAGCGTATAAAAAATGATTTGCATACGACTGTTGAGTAAGTGACATTGTTAATTGTTTGTAATTAAGCACTTATTTGGGGAAACTTTCATTATGCATCATTGAAAACCCATATCTTGATCTCTAAATGTCTTTAAATTTGTTAGCGGTGCTCTGGTATAAAAAATAACAACAAAAACTGTCTAAGGTCAACTACACCTATTGATGAATTTTGAAACTTACGTCTAGAAAACGTTAGCCATGTTATTGTAATCTCGACAGAGAAGACTTGAAAAAATAGTTCAGATTATTTTTCTATAGTCTCTACTTGAGCAAGACGTGTAACAATAGGAAGCTATTCGCATAACGACCATACATTACTCCGTCTTCCATTACCCCCTATTGCTTAAATTCTATAGTCTCCACTTGAGTATGAAGTATATAACAATTTGAAGCTTTACACATCACGACCATACATTACTCTGTCTTGCAATACCCGCTTCGGTTTACTTTCTATCGTCTCCACTTGAGTATGAAGGGCAACACTATCAAGCTACTCGCATCACAAACATATATAACTCCGTATTGTATTATCCTTTACGGTTTTCATTTTATAGTCTCCATTTAATATTGTGTTGTTTCATGTCATTGTCATAACATTATCTTTTACAAATGTTTCCCCGCTTTAGTCTCTAAATAAAATCAGTACATTCGCATAACGTTACATACTACTACTGATATCCTCCTATAACACTCAAGGGTTTAAAGGGATATAGATATATAATTCCTATACTTCTCTAACCCTGCACTAAATATAGAGTCTGCGTTTTCATTATGCAGGAAGTGCAAATACTCAACCACACACGGTGCAAATTGGGCCGGTATCTCTGATTTTAATAATTTCTCTTCAAGTTGAGGAACACTTTCAAAGTCTTTTTAGAAACATTAGACGTTCTATTGCAATACACGTGTTTGCTCAAGTCAGGGTTGCAAAAATCCCCTCTTTTCAGAGACCGTTTTCATGTCCCAAGAAAAGGAGTTTGTAGCCGAGTGGTAGTTGTTGTTTTCCCAAACAAAGGAAACTGTAGTCCAGTGGAAGTTGTCGTACCCAAGGCTGGATATTTATAAAATAGTTGTCAGTGTATCAAGTCGCATGTCCATACGTCATTTGCTTGTCTGTCTCCCTCCCGAGTTCATTATCTACCATTGAACCATCTGTTTTATTACCAGCCTAGTAGTGTGCATTTTTGTGTTAACAAGAATTAACATTGATATGCTCTCTATTTTAAATTTACTATCTTCAACATTTAGATTTTTTTTTAAATACTAAAGATTTTATTCAAGCGTCACTGGCGAGTCTTATGTAAACGAAACGCGCGTCTGGTTCACACATTTTGCTTTATCTTGGTGTCTGTTTATAGATTTAGGAAGATATGGTGTGAGTGCCAATGAGACAACTCTCCATCCAAATAACAATTTAAAAAAGTAAACCATTATAGGTCAATGTACGGCCTTCAACACGGAGCCTTGGCTCACACCGAACAACAAGCTATAAAGGGCCCCAAAATTACTAGTGTAAAACCATTCAAACGGGAAAACCAACAGTCTAATCTACATAAAAGTTTATTTATAATTCCTTAAATAGATTTTTATGTTTTCGTTATCCTTATTTGTGTTTTCCCTAAGAATAGATAATCAATTTCTATTAATTTGATAGCACGACTGTACGTTTGAATGCAAATAATATAAAAACATATTCCTGTTATTAGGTAAGAAACAAGCCATTTCATTATTTTTGATAAGGTGATGACATAGAAAAATAACTTTCAGTACAAGTTTTACCCACAAATTGTTAGTAGGCAGTGTGCCGTTGTGGATCCTACCCTTTTGATATAGACAGTGCAGTACCAACATTCAAATTTTATAGTAGAATATGTGGGTTTGGACAACACTTTTCGTATACCGTAATTTCACAATATTTTATCACTGCTAAACTAAAGATCCAACTTTAAATGTACTGTAATATTAATCAGTTATTTATCCATCTTTTTCTGGTGAAATTTATTATACGATTTTCTAATGATTAATATGCATTTCCTCTTTAAAAATGCGGGAGGCTCGTTCTTTAGCAAGTTTAGAAACTTTCACAAAAAAGTATACATTATCTTATTATATCTCATTACTTTTTTTCAGTTTTAGAATATAAATGATTGGATGTTAATTTATTAGAATCAGAGTACGAAAATACGTACTTGATAAAAAAAAATTAATATGTATAAATATTTATAATACGTACATAGAAAACCAAAATAACACAAACATGACAATTCAATTATTTGGTTAAACATGTACTTTACTGAATTTAATGTTTATATCTGAATTATAAAAATAGTTCCTCATGTCCTGACGCAGAAACAGAATTGTAATGGTAATATATTTATTAATAAAAGACATTTTTATTTAAATTGAACATAAATAAGATCGATGTAAGTTAAGTCGACATGCATCTGAACATTCATATTATTTTATATTCATAGATATCAAACATATAATTGAAATCCTGAAGTTGAATACAAATCTTAATGTAGTTAATACGCAAATGCATTTATATCAGAAATCTGTCAATAGACAAATATGAAATATATCAGTTACTTTGATTTTTAATCATGTTTCTTTATGTATAACAAGATTATGTAACACAGGAGTTATGAATGTTGAATAAATAGTTTGAAAGTCATTACAGAAATAAACTAATTAAGCTTACCTCGAATCTTAATTTCCCAATAGGTGGTTGCGCGTATGGAATGCCTAAAAATTTCTCTATTACTTTCCCATGCTGAACATGTTCCAAAACACCTTTAACTTTACCATACTCCGTGTGTCTTATAACATGATTAACAGCTAAAGTATATTTATAACATAACACAATAATTACACAATATAACTGTATATTTGTCATTTTGTAAAATGTAGAAAGAAAAGCTCGGTCAGTAGGTATTATGAGAGATCGCATGGTTTCCACCTGACTTGCTCACTAGTACACCATTGTAATTGAGATGCGCAGTCAGAAGGCTTATCTTTTATAGCAGTTCTCCGTGTACCCGTTCAATCAATCAATGAACACTGGGATAAGACGTTATATATTACTGTAAAATTATTCATGAAAAATTGACCCGTGAATACCTCAGCGTCTATCAATCGAAAGCCTTAATTATGGGTGGTAAAATGTAAACGATACCTGGTTAAAGATGAAAGGAACAGGTAGCTTAAAGAATTACCTGTATTTAACAGGTAATAACTGGGTTCAAAAACACTTTGACAGGACACAAATCACATTCTTATAAAGGTCAACATGTTATGGCCAAACAGTTTGTCGAATTTACATTACAGTTAGACATTTATCGACAGATGATAAGATGGAGGATATATTAAATTTTCAATTACACCTTCCTTGCTTTATTGTAGTGTAATAAGAAATCGGATATTAAATTGAAAACAACAGTGAGATAACATGATGTTGGAAAAGATGTTTTACCCTGACTTGACACGAGAAAAATGTTCTTAGATAGATAGTGCATTTTATCTGGTTTTCGTAAATAAATGTGTATGTTATGGATTATCAGATATTCCATTTAAAAAGGCTTTACTAATTATAACAGAATGTTTTTTTAATTATTCTATAACTTTATAAGTTATCGTTATACATTTATCAATTATATTTATCGATCCATCATAATTTATAATATAAGTAGCTCCAAAGCTAGAAAATAAACTTGTTCTAAAGAGTCGAATAAATACATGTATAACGACTATCGATGTAAACAAAAATGGGAAGATGCAAAAAAAAAAACCCCACATATTGATTATAGAAAAACAAACATTATAGCACTACCTTTTACACTAATAAAAGTAAACCCTGCAAAACAGGAATGTACTAATATGTTTAGGATATATCAACAGTTCCTGATCCCATCGTAGAACCGTCGGGCTGTCCCTACATGTAAGAACATCCAATTATAGTTCGCACTCTTTTACTTGTCAAACAAGGATCCTCCATTGTTTAGGAGCTCTATAATAGATGTTTTAATAAAATTTTAACTTATAATAGTTATCAAATTAACATAAACAAGTTTAGATATTTGCCTTCTGATATCTGTTCATATCATTTAGGAAATATAAACATGTCATGTCTTGACCTTCTAGGTGTTCTAAAGATAGCATGCTCGCCTAGAGGGTTGTGAATCGTGTTTATGGTCCCTAGCCTGGTCAAACCAAGGCTTGAAAGTTGAAAATCCTTCCTCACTAAGCACACGATATTTAGGAGTAAGAGTGGACGACATTTGGTCAGAATATTGTGTCATAGGGTGGCATATCTTTTTTGGAACGAATAAAACCCGACTCAGCGTATCGTCTAGTACAGTGTAGAGGTCATATCAATAACGTATTTTTAAAACATGTTCTCGTCCCTAAATATGCATTTAATTGGCCACTCAGTGGAACTGGACGTTACTCCATCTTCATTATAATATATTCCATTAAACATTGCCATGTAAGTCGTAATTTTAAGAAATTAAAACATAGACAATAATTTATTGTATTAGATATCTTTTGACTATTAGGTCCCATGTGTAAAATACCATAGTAAAACTATAGAATTACTGTTATATAAAGCAAAGGTGACATTAAAGCAACGGTAAATGTATATTTATTATATATTTTTAATCGAGCTGAGACGGATCTTTACTTATATAGTTTAGCCACAAATTGTGATTCGTATCAATACATAAATAAGTCTGCTATCACAGAGACACCATTAGTACCCATTAGGATGTAAACATCGTTTATAAACGACGTTGTCCAAAATCCCCAACCCTTTGCGATTACATAATACTTACAGTTTACGCCGAATAATAGAAATGGTTGTAGATTCAATGTAGAAAACCAATTTGGTTAATGTTGACAAGCTAATTACATGGTACTGATGGATAATTTAACACAATAACTGATGTTTGAGGCACTTGTAAAAATCGGAAGTTTTAATGCTAATGACGAACGATAAGCCATTCTATCGTGTCGCGAGGCGCCTGATATAAAGCGGCGATTCATAGAAATTGTAGTTTTTGATTCTATTAATTTAACCTTTCATAAAATCGCTTAGGCTTCAAGTTTTCCGTATCCTTATTTTATTTTCTGTAGTAGACATCTTTAAATACAAAAACAAAAGCTTGCAACACCCCTAATAATCATTTATCGATAATTGACCGATTCGAAATCGGTGCCATATGTCGGAAATAAATCATTTATTGTTTTGTTATTGAAACAAATATTTGTTTATAAGTACTATATATATACCATGGGTCTTACGAGTTAACATATCATATTAGTGGAGTTCGTGTTGTTTCTTAATTATTATAAATTTTATAACTGTTGATGTAAATGACCTTTGGTTTTGTGAGTCTTTGTTTGCCTTAAACGGATGAGTTTGTTTAAATTTATAGAATAACTAATCGAAGAATTTAAATATCGAAAAATATTCAACGCGTGACCGAACAACACATTAATTCACGAATGCGCGTAGCGCATGAGTTAATTATCAGTGTTGTTTGGTCACGAGTTGAATATATGTTATTTATTCCTTTTTCTATAGTCCGAATAATTTTTTTTTCACAAATTTTTGTAGCCGATATTTATTCCTTTTTCTATAGTTACACCCCCCACCCCCCTTCCCCCTTTCAATCGAAATTTAATTGAATTTTCGCAAAGGAAATGGTACTCAGAACTGAAAGAAGAAACTTTTAGTAATTTTTCCAAAATTAAGGGAACTCGTAACAATCCTATATAGTTTCAAAAAGGTTTCTTAAGTCGTGGTACACATGATTTATTGCTTTTTGATATGAATGAAAACAAATGAAGATCTTGACCTTTTACATTTTTCAGTTTCCTAAATATTTCTGAGGCGGATACCTTTCAAAAAAAGGGTGGAGCTTCAGCCATGGAATAACATCAAAATAAATATATTGTACCATAGCTAAGCCCCGCCTTCTTTCCTTTGGATTCTAGTTGAGTTGCATATGTAATTAGCAAAGTATGATACAACATCAAATTGCAGATAATATACCATGGTTTTCCCTCTGAAGCAATTTATTTCATTGAAACATCAAATAAAAAAATCTAATTTATTTTACAAGCGATACAACACAATTATAATAATATCTATTCAGAAAAAAGAAATAATCTACATAAAACCGTACCGAGACTTATGTTTCAATTGATACTATATTCCCGTGCTTGCATTTCCTATCATGATTCTCTTGAAAGAGGGTAGCTGCTCACAAGGAAGCTATTAAACCAAAAGTTCCAAATCGTGAAGTTGAAATCATCCCTTAGTAAATTTTACGGACGCCATCACGAGTTGGTTGACCGTTATGGAATAACCGTTTCACAAATGATATCGGATATGTTCCCTACGTCGTAAGTACAATCCCCTTCCATTTCATGAATGTGACCTACCAAATTAGACTATTTACCGGATACGTTATAACATGAGCAACACGACGGGTGCCACATGGGGAGCAGGATCTGCTTACCTTTCCGGAGCACCTGATATCACCCCTAGTTTTGGTGGGGTTTGTGTTGCTTATTCTTTAATTTTCTATGTTGTGTCATGTGTACTATTTTTTGTCTGTTTGTCTTTTTCATTTTTAGCCATGGCGTTGTCAGTTTATTTTCGATTTATGAGTTTGACTGTCTCTTTTGTATGATAACTATCGTCTCTCTTTTTCAAATGCCGGACTTTTCTTCTCATGCTATTTTTGAAAAGATTGTCTCCAATCTTCCTTATTTTTATATAAATAAGGCCGTTAGTTTTCTCGTTTGGATTGCTTTACATTGTCATTTCGGGGCCTTTAATAGCTGACTATGCTGTATGGGCTTTGCTCAGTGTTGAAGGTCGTACGGTGACCTATAACGGTTAATTTCTGTGTCATTTTGTCTCTTGTGGAGAGTTGTCTAATTGGCAATCATACCACATCTTCTTAGTGGACATATTCGTTCTTCTTTTTTTTCATGCGAGTTTATCTACGGTCACCGATTGGGTTATTTTTACAACCGGTTCGAGTTATTTTGATGCCTATGAATATGTTTTAAATCTTAAAAAAACATAATGAAAGAAAAATTCAGAAATTGAGTGGTAGGACCAAATACCAAAATTGAAAAAAAAGTTGATTCATTCCTTTAGTGTTAGAAGTGATTTTCAAATGGAAAATAAGTACACACATTGTACAATATGTATAAGTTTTATATTACAAACAAAATATGAAAGAGATACACATGTCCACAATGATTTATATTTGTTTCGCCATTTTAGTCCAGTTTACTTGTTTGTTGAACCTATCATGTAAGTGGACACCAACCAAATTGTCTTTTCATCTAGAATCAAGTGCAAGGCCTTTAAGCTTGTCCACAATTGAAGGTGTCATTTCTAAAGCAAGAGATGTCCATTTTTACTTATTTAAACTATTAATGAAGACCACAATTGTGTTCATGTTTTCATATTGTAACATACAATAACACAAGTTTGAGCTTTCTAAAAAGCTATGGACTTCTTCGCTCTATCCTAATTGAAGGTAATATGCGTGCATGTGGTTGTTGATAGAGCATTGGAAATGTTGTATTTTTAAATATTGATTGATTTACTTTAAAAGTGTGCGTTATACACCCATGCTTCACTTGACTTGTTGAAAATTAAAACATTTACAAATAGACATGACTGTGGAGGTGTGCCTAGATTAGCTGAAGTTATAAAAAATAGATAATGCATTTTTGTAAACATTGTATAGGAACATTAATTGATTAGCAAAACAATTCATGCATATTGCAGATTAACAAAGGCTAGCAAAAACATGTATTAATAATTGATATTTCAATATTGAATTTCAGTGTGCAATATATACATAATAATGTTGTTTTTTTCTATGGTCGGGTTGTTGTCTCTTTGGCACATTCCCCATTTCCATTCTCAATTTTATAATAAAAAGAACATGACTCAATCATAGTTGATCGGAACTGGAATACACATAGTTAATTTTTTGGTATTTGGTGTGTTAACTGGAACGGGGACCGAATTATTTGCCCCATTGAAACCCATTGAAAATGATAGTAAATAAATGGGATGCTGTTCAATTAATAATTTTGATAGCCACCTTGGGACTTCTGGTTCATGTTTGGCATTTGTTTTGAAGTTTCTATGTACAATCTCAGTGCCTCATGACCGGCTATACTCAAGAAGTAACAATAGTTCATCTACAATGGTAAAACTGCAAAAAGATAGAACTGTGTGTCTTTCCCTCACTAATGAAATGTTTACCTCCGTGAAATTATGAAAGAATAGTTGTCAAATATTAGGATGTTAACAATTAAAAGAAATATAAGAAATGGTTATAAGCATGATGTTGAATATTAACTTGAGTATTTGATCCCCAAACTAAATTTATAATGTTAAAAAGACTTGTTTTTTGTTGTTATTATTATTATTGTCAGGTGTCCAAAGTCAAAAGTGGTTGTCCTTTTATCCTATTGTAGTTTCCTGCTGACATCTTTAATTTATATAAACAGAGAAAACACCGTAATCTTAACAGTTCTACGGTGGAGGGATTTTTTTAATAAAAGCAATTACAACTGTGTTTTCTTTTTGTATCCTGTTACATTTTCTTCTTAAAACATATTACTTCGTGAAAGAAAACCCGGTCTTCGTTCAGAATCAATTTTAGCCAATTTAAAATAGGGTTAAACGTCTATGCGCTACATGCATATATAAACGAACTTTATTACAACACAGCTAATTGTTACTGTGATGTTGTAATCATCTTGCTAATGATTTTGCAATGGCTTTTTTTTCAGAGTAGGCGTACCAGGCTTTGACCCAGGAAAAAAAATATTTTTGAAAATTTCAAATTTGCGTAAATAATATGATTTTAAACAAAAAATGAACGAAAAACTAATACCTAACACAGCAACAACGACAACCACAGAATTACAGGCTCCTGACTTTGGAAAGGCACATACATACAGAATATTGCGGGGTTAAACATGTTAGCGGGATACCAAACCTCCACCTATCCTCGGACAGTGTCAGTTGAAAAGGCTTAACTCGTCAGAAGGATACAAATAAAAATACAGAGAGGAAGCGACCAGGTAGTTGTACACATCCCGACAAAAAAAGGACACTAAGTACAGATCTGAAAGTACTAGCAGTTACTCACAGCGAGTTCAAAGCCAATAAAAACTATTATAAAGGGTGTTTCGATTTTGTTTTCGTTGACAATATTATAACTCCTGAATTTTCATGGCACAGATTGTTCAATACTTAGATATCAAAAAAAGGTTTTCGAAGGGTCCTTGTGTACCTCTGTTTGCGAAGACCACTTTTAAGTGTGTAAATAAATGTTGTGCAGGGGAGCTTATTACAGGATGATAAATGTATATTCGATCAGAAAATGGGAGTTATCATTATAAAAATTATCTTTCAGTCTATGTATGATGGATTCTGCTGGTTATCAATAGGCCATATTTCGTTCTATTTTTACATGGAGGTGACCTTGAACATCCATTTGGTATCTTCCGTTTCTCTTTATCAAATATGTTAAACTTGTTTTCAGGATGCGGCCTCTTGGATTACATTATTACTTTTAATTTCCATATTATATTCAGTCAGATCTAAGAAGTTATCTATTAAACGATTCGTCAACGGAAACGGAATTAAAATGATCAAATCGCTTAAGATATGATGTCTTACTATTTGACGTAAAAGATTCAAATATAGTTTACCTTTAAAATTAATAGGTGGTTTCAAATATCATATTTTTACACAATAAAGTAACAGTTTTTTTGATCTACTGATACATATAATGAACACCACAATGTGGTTTGATCCTTAAATATCATATAAATTAGTTGCCCACACCATCCAAATATAGATTTATTTGTAGTTCAAAAAAAGAAAACTGTGCATTTCTCAGCAGATATGAATAACATTAATGTAACATGTTTGAAATTTTAATAAAGTTGTTTTTAGGACTTTCGTGCTATACAGGAGACATTGTAGCACTATAATACTTCTGGAACAACAGTTCAAGTAAATAAACTCATCATAGATACCAGGATTGAAATTTTGTATCTGCGCCATACGCTCGTATTGTCTACAAAAGGTAATATATTGCTTAGGTAGAAAAGCCTTAGTATTTCAAAAATCTAAAGTTTTGTAAACAGCTCCTGGAATGATGATACCCTCGGGGAGTAGAAACTCCAGCGGCAGTGGCATTGACCCAGTGGTTGTAATTGTTCACTAGAACACACCCGCGAAATCGCGGGCATTCAGAGCGTAGTTTAAAGTATCAGTATGTAAAGTGTTGTTGGAAGAATTTTGTTAAATACAGAATGACTGGAGAATTTCAGCAAAAGTATCATAAGTCATAGGTTATTGGGGACAGGAAAATGTTTTTTTTACCCTCCACCTTTATTTCCAAAGTTCACAATTTTTGGTTTTCTATCAATTTCAATATGAACATACATTTAGTATGTTATGATCATTTATTTAAGTAAGGAGCCTGTAATTCAGTGGTTGTCGTTTGTTTATGTGTTACATATTTGTTTTTCGTTCATTTTTTTTTTACATAAATAAGGCCGCTAGTTTTCTCGTTTGCATTGTTTTACATTGTCATTTCGGGGCCTTTTGAAGCTGAGTATGCGGTATGGGCTTTGCTCTTTGTTGAAGGCTGTACGGTAACCTATAATTGTTAATTTCTGTGTCATTTTGGTCTCTTGTGGAGAGTTGCCTCAACATGGCAATCATACCACATCTTCTTTTTTTTTTTGTAATCAATGAATTTTGTAAAAGATTTAATGACTGGAGAATTTCAGAAAAAGTATCAAAAGTTCAGATGAATAATTTTAGCGCTTATCTGTATATTATGAACATTCATTACTATATAAATAAAGCGTATTTACTTTCAATTCTAAGTTTACTAATCGATCCATGGTGATCATTGATATAGTATACACCCTCTCTAATTAATAAACTCTGTGACTGCCGTGGATAGTAAACTTGAAAATGATAGCAGATAAAATTCTGAAAATACACTTTATTCCTAGTATATGTATGTTCAAAGTATACAGAAAAACGCAAACCGGAAGTCTAATCTGACTTAAAATTTCGTACAATGACGGGACAATATCCGGATGCCTTTTTTCTCGCTTTTCTCCTAAAATAACTCAATCTGAATAATCATATGAATGGATGACAAATGCGACTATGCACTGTACCTTTAGGACACAGAGGCGTGTTGATTAATTTATTGTGGAAAGAAGAGAAGCGACACCAAAAATGAGGTCTTCTCGTTTAATAGTATAGATACTATTCGACAATTGGTCTGATAGTTGGAACTGATTGATTCAATAAATGCGGTACCATATTCGATCAAAATAGCCCTGAACAGTGCTTTATTATTTTATGTTTACTTCAGGTGAGATTTTGACGATTTAGGATTATGTAACGTCACCAGAGTACAAAGATTATTAACAATAATACCGAACTCAAAGATCAATTGAAAAAGGAGAAGTAAAAAAAAAACTGACAAAAAATAATTGTCTCCTATATCTTGGTTTATATCAACCAACAGAACAAATGGAGAACAAACTGCTTTATTCCTTGTTCCCCAACCCAACCAACAGAACAAATGGAGAACAACTGCTTTATTCCTGCCTAGTTCCCCAACCCAACCAACAGAACAAATGGAAAACAACTGCTTTATTCCTGCCTTGTTCCCCAACCCAACCAACAGAACAAATGGAAAACAACTGATTTATTCCTGACTTGTTCCCCAACCCAACCAACAGAACAAATGGAAAACAACTGCTTTATTCCTGACTTGATCCCCAACCCAACCAACAGAACAAATGGAAAACAATTGCCTTATTCCTGCCTTGTTCCCCAACCCAACCAACAGAACAAATGGAAAACAACTGCTTAATTCCTGTCTTGTTCCCCAACCAAACCAACAGAACAAATGGAAAACAACTGCTTTATTCCTGCCTTGTTCCCCAACCCAACCAACAGAACAAATGGAAAACAACTGCTTTATTCCTGCCTTGTTCCCCAACCCAACCAACAGAACAAATGGAAAACAACTGCTTTATTCCTACCTTGTTTCCCAACTTAACCAACAAAACAAACGGAAAACAACTGCTTTATTCCTGCCTTGTTCCCCAACCCAACCAACAGAACAAACGGAAAACAACTGATTTATTCCTGCCTTGTTCCCCAACCCAACCAACAGAACAAACGGAAAACAACTGCTTTATTCCTGACTTGTTCCCCAACCCAACCAACAGAACAAATGAAAAACAACTGCTTTATTCCTGCCTTGTTCCCCAACCCAACCAACAGAACAAATGGAAAACAACTGCTTTATTCCTGCCTTGTTCCCCAACCCAACCAACAGAACAAATGGAAAACAACTGATTTATTCCTGCCTTGTTCCCCAACTCAACAAACAGAGCAAATGGAAAACAACTGCTATATTCCTGCCTTGTTCCCCAACCCAACCAACAGAACAAATGGAAAACAACTGCTATATTCCTGCCTTGTTCCCCAACCCCACCAACAGAACAAATGGAAAACAACTGCTATATTCCTGCCTTGTTCCACAACCCCACCAACAGAACAAATGGAAAACAACTGCTATATTCCTGCCTTGTTCCCCAAGCCCATTTTAATGAATCTATATCCGATTTAAAGACCACATCATAACTTAAGATCTCTATGAGGACTGAAGTGTCTATCATCATTGGTTTATGTCAACTTTCATTAAAACAATCTTAGATATTTGATGTTTAAAAAGATGGTTAAAAAAATTCCTTATACCACAGAAAAAAAGACGCAAGAATACAGTTTTCACGAAAAATGGAAATATAAGCAAATAAATAAGCATGTGTCCAAAAATCGTGAAATAAAGTCAGTGGTATGGAGTTTAATATCAACAATTATTTTCTGTCAGTATGCGGTAAATTCTTAACACGCTTCAACAAAAAACGTACCAGGAGTATTAACTTGTCGACGCACCTGTTTTTTCTCCTTCTGTAGGTTAAGATTCTTGCTGGTTCTTTATATCTATATCAGCATCATTTGATACCCTTTGTTATATAATTATGACTCCACGGGGATATATGAGATGTAATAACATAAAAAGGGTTATTGAGTGAAGGGTTTTCTTCTTGACTTTCTGTTTAATGCGAGTACACAGTAAGTTTGCTAGCACATTATTTAATAATTTAATTATGGATGTAATGCGTCATCTGATTGGCTGACGTCGTTTTGTTTATCAGCTCATAGACATAATATTGTCATGTGATCGTGACGTCATCGACGTTTATTCATGATTTACTCCGGTTTAAAATGGAATTAAGAATTAAATTATAAGCCATGACTAATATTTTTTCTGCCTATTCGAAATAACATAAAATATGTGGTGCACACTTTAAAATAACCCTCTACGCGGGTAATTTAGTGTGCACCACATTTTTGATGTTATTTCTTCATAGACAGAAAACATATTACATTCATTCCTTAAATGTTTCTATTGGAATGATCTTTTATGGAAATATATATCCACCAAACTCAACAAACAGTCCATCATTTTGTGATTTTTTGATTTTAGTATACACAAACTTTTTGACATACCTTTCTCACCGTTTTAATATATTTGAATATCTACAAACTACTGTTGCCTTAATCTATATTTCTCTGTACTTCGTCTTATTCGTAACAGTGTAATGTTGTTGTTGACTATTCTGAAATTAAATGATCCTTGTATATTAAGAAGATTGTGTTTACTTCAAAGTCGTTATGAATGAAAAGCAACAAATGAAATTAAGAGATAGTCCCTGCTGAGTTTAAAAAGTGCATTACACACCTGTTCGGAAGCAAGTTATTTTGTGGCATCGATAGTTAAGCACTTATAAGAAATTTGATACATTTAATTTACATGGTACAAAATGTACCTCAAGTCGTACATCTAACGACTTTTTTTTCAATTACAACTTCTAATTCTTTGTTATATAACACCATTTAAATAACTGAACATATCCGAATCTTCTAAAGACATTATTAGTTAACGTCAAAAATGAATTATAAAACTGTAACATGATTAATGACTTTTCTTTTTCTCTTTTGTGGAACAAAATTAGCTCAGTATGTACTTTCTAACATATATGGTTTTTCATGTGTCATCTGGTGTGAACTCAATTCTTCCTACACTGGGGACATGATTTTAACAAAGATTTTCATTATTGAATGTTGGTCAATTTTAAACATTTGTGAATACAAAAACATAGTCCAATATCTATTCAAAGATTACCTAACATCTTCCCCACAATATGCTCTAAACAATATTGCTCAGCATGTACTTCTACAAAATAAAATAAAAGTTTAACTTATTACATCATTGATATGGTCATATTTATAAATTAACTGTTGCAATTATCATGGACATTGCTAACCATAGACTATTCAAACCCGTATCGACTACATCAAATAGTGAGGAAAAACGTTATTTTTTTAAGGTAGAATTCGCCAATAAAGGTTTAGATGCTGTAAATATTAGCAATATTTTCCATCAAAAAATCTGTACCAAAAACTATACCTGATTACTTAAAAAATAAAGCTACACCTGTTGTCTCTTATACTTACACCAAGTCTATTGCATCCAAGATTTTCAACCACAAGAGAGTTTTAGAGGCTTTTAACCTCAAAGATACAAAATCCAAGCTTCCGGATTGCTCATGTGCATCGTCACAATACAATTACAGTCCAGCTGGTCATATTATTACTGGAGACCTTGGCATCGTTACCAATGAACAACTAAGAGAGTTGTTAGCCAAGGGACCAAAATATAGAATCCCCCAGCCCATCAACTGGAAAAAGAATTTCAAGTTACTGATGAATGCGGTTGAGGACTATGCAAGAAAATGGGTAAAGCGCGAACCAGACGAACCAGAACTGGACACTTTGTCTGAATGGATCAAAGCTATTCGATCATGCATTCAGAGGCGCAAAAAAATACTACGATGTAATATGAGTACTAAAGTTTCTAACCCTTTCAAGAATCCCGAGGTTGTGGATGCTTTATCCTCTTTGCATGACAAATATGTCGTTGTTCCAGCAGATAAAGCCTCCAATAATATTGTCTTCATATGTAAAAAAACATTATTTGCAATGTCTCACTACAGAGCTTGGAATTGATAAAACTACTGGTAATCCTACATATTCTTTAACATCATTTACCAAGGACGAAATTTTACAAAATCATAAATCTGTCCTTCTTTCTTTTGGTATCAACATCAAAGAAAACGAAGAAAACTTGCATTCATTATACTGGATACCTAAATTACACAAAACTCCATATAAAGAACGATACATAGCTGGGTCTTCAAAATGTTCGACCAAACATCTTTCTAAATTACTGACTACTATTCTTTCGACAGTTAAAGATAGGCTTCAAAAATATTGTGAGGAGATATATTCTACCAGTGGTGTTAACCAGATGTGGATTCTCAAAAATTCGAAAGATCTACTGCTTAACCTTCAATCACAATCTTTGCAATTTTGCAGCAACATAAAAACTTTTGATTTTTCTACGCTATATACTACTATTCCCCATGCTCAGTTGAAAAATCGACTACACCATCTCATAAAACAGAGCTTTTTCTATAAAAATGGAAATCGTAGATAAAAATTTCTTGTTTTGGGTTACAATAATTCATATTTTGGGAAAAATCACACTGAATCTCCCAGAAAATGTACAGAAGATGATATTATCAAAATGCTGGACTTTTTGATCGACAATATATTTGTTGAGTTCGGAGGATTTATATTTCAACAGACAGTCGGTATTCAAATAGGTACTAATTGTGCACCCCTGCTGGCTGATTTGTTTTTGTACTCGTATGAAGCAGAATTCATTCAGAACCTTCTAAAAGACAAAAAGAAAAAGCACCTTGCGAAATTCTTTAATTTTACTTTCCGATATATTGATGATGTTCTATCATTGAATAACCCATATTTCAGCCAATACTTACATCTCATATATCCAAGTCAACTTGAAATTAAGGATACCACTGATACTAGAAGGACTGCTTCATACCTTGATCTTTTCCTCAATATTGACGTAGATGGACGACTTCACACGAAAATCTATGATAAACGGGACAATTTCAACTTCCCAATTATCAATTTTCCATTTCTCAGCAGTAACATACCCTCTGCCCCTTCGTATGGTGTTTACATATCACAATTGATACGTTATTCTCGTGCTTGTTCACACTATACGGACTTCATATACAGGAGTGTGCTCCTTACGCAGAAACTGCTCCAACAAAGTTATGAGGAGGACAGATTAAAATTGACACTCCGTAAATTTTATGGACACCATCACGATTTGGTGGATCCATACGATGTTTCGTTGACCAAACTAGCTAAGGACATTTTTACCACATGGTAGATTGTGTTTTGTCATAATGTCGTCTAATCCTTTAATTACCAAACGTGACTTATTCCCGATTGTGACTGTTTTGCCGAGTGTGAACTCGCATTACTATAAGACGTGGTACGGTACTTGTCTATCCCAAATTCATGTATTTAGTTTAAATGTTTAATGTTATATTTGTAATTCTCATCGGATTTTGTCAAATGTGTTGACGTCTTTTCTATTATATTTATGTGTTATGGTAAAGAAAATTAATCACCGCCTTCATTTATCAGATTTGATTTCGTTCAACGTAATCAGTACGATATTTTACGTTTGAAGTTAGATTCAAAACAAACCGGACATAGTTTTATAATATAGTTAATGGCTACCTTAGTTTGATATTAATAAGTATTAAAATGTGCTTTGTTATTAAATGCAATATCAGTATTTAGTTCAAATATATAATCTTAAATCAATCCTAATTCTATCTTATTCATTCTTATGTGACGTCATTTTTCATTGTTTGATGATCTGTTTTACAAATTTAAATGACGTCATTTTTTCGTCATTTTTCAGTTTCAAATAGGACGTCACTTGACGTAGAAGTTTAAAATTATTCGGATGTGTCTACTTTTGTGTTTCAAAGGTCTGGTTATGTAAATGTATTTCAGTTGTTTCCTGTAATTAGTTAATACTTCAGTTTTATCATGTACATCTTTTGAATATTCATTTTATAAAATTTACTGTTTGCAAAAGTATAAATTATTCTAAATTATAGGGATTTTCTGGTAACTAACAGAAAACCCTTGCCGTTTTTGGCACAGCCTTTTTGATCTTTTGGTTCTCGATGCTGTTCAACTTTGTATTCGTTTCGGCTTTCAAACTTTTGTATCTGGGCGTCACGCGTAGGTCTTGTGTGGACAAAATACACTTCTGGCGTATTAAAATTTTGAACTTGTTGCCTTTTGTTGGCTGTTGTTCGTATGATTCTTTGTCAATTGTGTTCTCCAATTTATTTATATTGTAGTCCTGTGTTGTCATTTTGATGTTATATTTCACATGGCCATAAAAGTGCGAGGTTTGGAATGCCACAAAACCAGGTTCAACCCACCATTTTTTCCTTTAAAAATGCCCTGTACCAAGTCAGGAATATGGCCATTGTTATATTATAGTTCGTTTCTGTGTGTATTACATTATAACGTTGTGTCGTTTGTTTTCTCTTATTTTTGAGTGTAAATTCACATTGCGATAAGACGTGTCACGGTACTTGTCTATCCCAAATTCATGTATTTGGTTTTGATGTTATATATATATATGTTATATTTGTTATTCTCGTTGGATTTTGTCTATGTGTGTTACATTTTAGTGTTATGTCGTTGTTCTCCTCTTATATTTAATGCGTTTCCCTCGGTTTTAGTTTGTTACCCCGATTTTGTTTTTTGTCCATGGATTTATGAGTTTTGAACAGCGGTATACTACTGTTGCCTTTATTTACAAAACTTCGAATTTTTAAAATACTAAGTCTTTTCTACCTCAGGAATAGATTACCTTAGCTGTATTTGGCAAAACTTTTAGGAATTTTGGTCCTCAATACTCTTCAACTTTGTACATCATTTGGCCTTTTAAACATTTTTGATTTGAGCGTCAGTGATGAGTCTTTTGCAAACGAAACGAGCGTCTGGCGTAAATTCAAACATTAATCCTGGTATATATGATGAGTTTATAAATATTTTCAATTTGAACAGTTTAACAACGATGATGTTTTTGGTTTCATCTTGTTGCCTGAAATGTTCAAATGTTAAAACTGAAATCATGTCTTTTATTTGGTGGTACGTTTAGTTTCATTGTCTGTTTTTTAAGATGTTAATCAGGATCTTACACAGATTTAATTATATTTATTGTATAATCATTATTCAAGTTCAAATGATCAGATGTTATCAAACCCCATAACTTTATAAACTAAACGATAAGATAACGTCTTTTTTACAAAACTTTAAATTTTTCAAAAAAACTTAGGATTTCCTTATCCCAGGCATAGATTACCTTAGCCGTATTTGGCACAACTTTTTGGAATTTTTGATCCTCCATGCTCTTCAACTTTGTATTTGTTTAGTTTATAACTATTTTGATATGAGCGTCACTGATGAGTCTTATGTAGCCGAAACGCGCCTCTGGCGTACTAAATTCTAATCCTGGTACCTTTGATAACTACTAACTAAAGCTGAGATGGAGTTCTAGAATACATGATATATTCTTTTCAATTTCTTTAGTCGCTATTTCATGAATTGAAACCCGAACTTCAAGGCAAATATTACAAGGGGAAGAAGTTTATCAAAATCAAACGTTGTGAATCAACGGATCAAGTAAAAAAAACACATGTCTGACTATTAGACTATTATGGATTGAAGCTGATTTATAGCTAGCTAAACCTCCCGTTTGTAAGAAAAGTTTTTTTATTCCGTTATATTGACACAATTAGGTGTGTAACCCAAACATACATAATTGGTTAATGTCACAATAATTAACAAAATACTGATGGATTCAGTCGAGGATTATGCCAGGCAATGGGCTAAAAAAGGTCTGTTTTATGTTCTGTTTGAATTTTAACCAAAGATGAAGAAATGGATCTTCTCTCACATTATTGGATGCCTAAACGACATAAGTGTCCTTACAAACAATATTATATTGCTGGGTTTTCCAATTTTTCCACAAAACCGTAGGCAGGGATAACTTCTCTACTTTTTAAAGGATCACATTGATTCAAACAAAGAAATCTCTGAAACTGACATTGGCAAGATGCTTGATTTCTTGATTGACAACATATTTGTTACGTTTGGAGGACGTGTTTTTCAATAGACTGTCGGCATTCCAATGGGAACCACTTGTGCCCCTCTCCTTTTACCGACTTTTTTCTTTATTATTATTAGACTGACTTTATACAGGAACTTCTTAGGAAGAAAGATAAGAAATTAGCAATATCCTTTAAGTTCTCACTAAATAATTCAAAATTTGGTGACTATGTTGAACGCATCTATCCCATCTAACTAGAGACAAAGGATACAACAGATATAGTTAAGTCGGCATAATATCTTGGATAACATCTAGAAATGGAAAATGAGGGTAGGTTAAAAATAAAACTTTTCGACAAAAGAGATGATTTCAGCTTCCCAATTGTGAACTTTCCATTTCTATGTAGCAACATTTTAGCAGCGCCTGCATGAATATATCTCCCAATTGATACAATCTTCCCGTGCTTGAATTTATATCATGATTTCCTTGATAGAAGGTTGCTGCTCACAAGGAAGCTATTAAACCAAGAGTTCTAAATTGGTAAGTTGAAATCATCCCTTCGTAGATTTTATGAATATGACCTACCGAATTAGACTATTTACCGGATTTGTAATATTATAAGCAACACGACGGTGCCACGTGTGGAGCCGCATCTGCTTACCCTTCCGAAGCACCTGAGATCACGCCCATTTTTTGGGTGGGGTTCGTATTCCTTGGTCTTTAGTTTTCTATGTTGGGTACTATTATTTTTCTGTTTGTCTTTTCATTTCTAGTCATGACGTTATCAGTTTATTTTCGATCTATGAGTTTGACTGTCCCTCTGGTATCTTTCCACCGTCTTTTATACACTTTTTCGATCAAGTGTAAAATTATTACTACCACTGGGTCGATGCCTCTGCTGGTGGACTATTAGTCCCCGATGGTATCACCAGCCCAGTAGCCAGTACTTCGGTACTGGCATGAACATACGGTTTTTTGAGTTATTAAAATTTGCTGTTACAAAATATTAGAAATTATTATAAATTAAAGAATGTATCTCCCTCCTGCAAAGCTCTGATTCCTTTCACGGATTTGGCTTTATTTTTTAGATCTTTTGGATTATAGCTCTTCATCTTTTATATAAGCTTTGGATTTCAAATATTTTGGCCACGAGCATCACTGAAGAGACATGTATTGTCGAAATGCGCATCTGGTGCAAGAAAATTGGTACCGTTAATTTTATTACTACCACTGGGTCGATGCCTCTGCTGGTGGACTATTAATCCCCGAGGGTATCACCAGCCCAGTAGCCAGTACTTCGGTACTGGCATGAACATACGGATTTTTTGAGTTATTAAAATTTGCTGTTACAAAATATTAGAAATTATTATAAATTAAGGATTGTACTTAGTATCTCCCTCATGCAAAGCTCTGATTCCTTTCACGGATTTGGCTATACTTTTTGAACTTTTTGGATTATAGCTCTTCATCTTTTATATAAGCTTTGGATTTCAAATATTTTGGCCACGAGCATCACTGAAGAGACATGTATTGTCGAAATGCGCATCTGGTGCAAGAAAATTGGTACCGTTAATTTGATTATGAAGTAAATATGAATAAAAGGGTAAACAAAAAAGAAACAACACTGTAATAAACTGTTGTCTCCAAATCTCATATCAGAACCGAGCTGCATCAGGAAAGCCAAAAATTAAAAATATGTCAAAAACCAGATGGCGGTTTGTGTTAATACATGTTCGTGTCAAACGTCAGACAACCAAAAGAAACATTATGGACAAATAACGGCGAAACTAAAATAAAATTAAAAGAAACGCAGCTCCAGCATCAAGAATATATTACTCAAAAATGATACTTTCGGGGACATTTACCGTCGAACTCATTGATACAGAGTATCCGTTATCTCTAGTGGACAGTGCTAGTCATTTACTGGTGAGCTAATTGATAACGTCGGGAACAGTGCTAGATACTGCTGAACTAATTAAAAACCTCATGGACTGTACTAGATATTTATCGCTAGACGAAATTATGCCGCAACATTGTCCCGAACGTCACAAACGGAAGGAATGATCCTGCGCAATCTTTGGGGATAATGGAGTTTCAATGCAAACCTGTAGGTCACCGTATAACCTTTAAATCTGGTTTGATATGCTATTAATAAGTAGACTGTTAATAATTCAAAAAAACATACGCAAAATTTGAACAACAACATCATGATTATAACCTTTATGGATAAGTATATTAACACAAATCAGAAAATCAAAAGGACAATTATCTGACATTTATCACGAACAATATCAATATCTTTAAGTGCTGTGTGTGAAATACAAATATATATATAAAATTGAGAATGTTTATCACATCTTTGAAACGAAAACGTTGGGTTTTGAATATGTAATAACCTAAAAGTTGCTATTCTAACATTGCTGCCCGGGGCAAACAAAAAAATGGCAATGGCAAATAATGACGGTAAAATATAGAATGGAACTGTGGAATATATCAAAGAGACAACAACCCGATCACAAAGCAGACAACAGAAGAAGGCCACCAATGGTTCTTACACACAGCGTGAAAATCCCGCATCCGAATGTGGTCCTCAGCTAGTCCCTGAATAAAATAGTGTACCAGTTTAGTGAAAATGGATGTAACACTAAACTCTACGTGCGAGTGTTTGTATTCAAAAGTGAAAGGCGAAATATACCAGAGGGACATTTAATCTCATAGATGATCTCAGGTGCTCCGGTAGGGTAAGCAGTTCTTCCTCCACATGTGTCACCCGTCGTGTTGCTCATGTTATTACAAACCCGGTAAATAGTCCAATTCGGTTGGTCACAATCGTGGTGAAAAGGGAAGTGGATTGTAGTTGCGACATAAGAAAAATATCCGATATCATCTGTGAAACGGTTATTCCATAACGGTCAACCAACTTGTGATTGCGTACTTTAAATTTACGAAGGGATGATATCAACTTTACCACTCGGAACTCTTGGTCTAATAGCTTCCCTGCGAGAAGCAACCCTCTATCGGGGAAACTGAGAATTTTGATCAATAGCAACTTGTAACAATGTGCAACTAACTTTTATCGAATTATACCTTGTTATGCCAAAGTATTGCTCTTGTGTATTACCATATTCAATTATATGAGTAAATGTTACAATAAATTTGTATTCAATAAATTTAAAAAATATCTATACCACTGACTTGTCAACACCGATGTTGTAAGTTCATATACTACATAGGGGCCTCGGTAGCCAGTCTCATTATTATAACTACTATACCACTCACTTATCAACACTGAGGTTGTCAGTTCATATATTACATTGGAGCCTCGGTAGCCTGTCTCATTAGTTTAACTACTATACCACTCACTTATTAACACTGAGGTTGTCAGTGCATACATTAAATAGGAGCCTCGGTAGCCGGTCTCATTAGTCCAACTACTGTACCACTGCCTTATCAACACTGAGGTTGTCAGTTCATATATTGCATAGGGGCCTCAGTGGCAAGTTACACTAGTCCAATTTCTGTAGCACCCACCTGTTAATCCTGAGTTTGTTACTTCGAAATAAGTTAGTTTTCTTGTCGAAGGTCAGATATTCTCTCCGCCACTCTGGCTCCCTAAACACTAGTAATTAAATACGTCCGCCTCCGAATAGATCAATAGTGCTTAAAATGGCATTAAACCTCAATCAATGAATCATTCGATTCATTAATTATATGAGATAATATCTTTCCTGCATAAAGGCATATAAACTTTTAATCTAAAACTTTCGTATACAATTCATGATATTATAAATTTGAAATTTTATCAAGTAAAAACGAACGTTCATTCGAATTCATAACTTTAAATATTTTTTCAAATCATATCGCAACTTTGACTGAACTCAAAAACAAAACAAGTAACCCAGATCACCTTTCATGAACTGTATTTTTTCCAGGAGCGGGAACTTTGAAAATCAGGTATCCAATTTAAATTATCAAAACATCATTCATTGTAAGTAAAAAGTTTTTCTTTGTCTCATAGACGAGAAAGAAGGACAATCTAATGACGTGAAAAATATTTGCAGTTTCATTTGAGAAATATAACTGGCATAAATTGTTTTAGCTGAAAGTCGTCAATGTTTGATTCAATTGCTTACGTTTAACAATCACATGATTGGTACTAGTTTAAGCTACTTTTTTCTAAAATACTGGACACTTCTAGTTGTGTAAATAAAAGCAACAGTAGTATGTTACTGTTCAATAATCTTAAATCGATTAAGCAGAAAATAGAACCGGTCACAAACCAACACCCAGGACAACACATCAACTATGAGAAGAAAACAACGGAACACCAGAAACACTGAACTACAACAAAAACTAAAGCTAACATACATGGAATGAAATTTTAGATGACAACTATCAATTTCTGATTTGGTACAGAACGTTTGAAGAAAGAAATTGGTAGTTGAACCTGGGTTTATAGCTAGCCAGATTTCTAGTATATGACAATGTTAGAATTATCGCTAATATGACAACACTACGTGACAGGAATACAGCTAAAATAAACGCAAGAACACACAGATAGAGAAATTCATAAATAAATAATATAATAGTATATTACAACATCTAAACTTCAGAATTACAACAGAAACCTCCCATTAATTTACGACATCTCACCAGTACACCACAAACGAAGTATAAACTGCGCCTCACACGAATGTAACAACGCCACCAAAAGTGACATATGTTTTGTGCAGTTTCAATTATCACAGGTAAATTTTTAAAGATAACATAATTTGTTCTTTATTTATAGACGTTTGAGAATATAAAATTGACATTGAGTATATTTGACGATTCGTTACAATAAAGTTATTAACGTTAAAGTTTGAATTTGTATAATTTCGATATTTTCTTTATATTTCCATTCATTACAATTTAAATTAATAATTTTATTTATGATAATTTTAGACAATTGGTTAACAGGCAGGTTTTTAATCTAACGAAATTCGATGTTTTTACATGGTTTGTTTCCTCCATTAAAACCCTTAGGAAATTGAGCACATTCCTGCTAAAGCTGATTTCTCATTTGATTGAGCTCTAGTCACTATAGCATTTACTGATTAATAAGGGTGGTTGTGCTACATCCTTGCAACATTTTCTACCAGAAGTCGATAAGAACCATAAAACAAACAACCGCATATATAAAAAATACCCTTTCATACTTATACCTAACCTTTAACTAACAAATATATTTGACAAAGCCAGAGAATTCTGTTTAATTGACAGCACAAACCATAAAAAAAACTTACGAAAGGCTAAAGACACAATATGAGTCAATGACAGTTTATAAATAAATCAGACTAAAATATCAATTAGCACACATCATATGGATTAAGTGTAAAGACTTCATTAACAGGCTGAACAAACATGACCTTGTGCAATGGAAAAATATAAGTATTGACAGGATGTAGGACTTCAAGCGTTCGAATACGTATTTTGTTTTGTTTTAATTTATAATTAACCATATTAGTACCGATGCAAACACTATTTAAACTATGTATTACTGGTTAAGTATTAAGTCAGGGATTCGTTTCCACAAATTAATTAAAACCTTTCATAAATACACAAATTTGATTTGTAATTTTTGCTGAAAACTACTTGTAAATGTTTAACAATTCAACACTGTAATTAGATTTTTAAATATTGTTTTATTGGTGAAGATATTGATTTTGCTATCAGTTAATTAAATTAAAACTAATAGTATTGTGATATACATATAGATATGCACAGTTTAACAATCTGTCAGTAACTGTATTTTGGCATTACACAATCCATTTTGTTTTGGATATGTGCTGATTGAAACTTAAGTTTCAGACGCATTATTTTTTATTAGTTATTTTTGTCTTTGAACTGAGTTCCTTGATATCTTTTTAGTTCTAAGGATGTATCAATACACTGCCACGTCCTGTTTGTGTTTTTCTATCTGAGGAGTGAAGCCATTTTCAAATAATTTTTATAGTTGGTTCATATGTTGTATTGTTACACCGCTGTCCCTGGAGATCTGGGGCTCGCTATCAGAACAATACTCCTTTTCTTGTTATAAACACATTGATGTAACATTCCTTTATTTAGGATTTGAGTTATCTCCCCTTATACATCTAAGATGACAGAAATTGAATTTTGGCTTGTAAACAGTCGTATTAATAAGATAAACCATCTCTATAATCATATTATTAATTAAGACAAAGCGTTTTACACTTTAATAACATTTAAAAAGAAACGGAATAAGTTTGTCAATCAAAGCTCGAAACCACGATATAGATAAAGAATATTTTGGTTAAACTCCAAAGATAGTGATTTGGATGATATATTTTGTTTGTCGGCTGTACTTAGTTGTAAATCTTCGCATCAACTCATTATTTCCAAATTTCTTCCCTATATAAATAAAGGCAACAGTAGTATACCGCTGTTCAAAACTCATGAATCCATGGACAAAAAACTAAATCGGGGTAACAAACTAAAACTGAGGGAAACGCATTAAATACTTTTTTTTTAATTTGGCTTTTAAATAAGAGAGGCGAAATATACTAAATGGGACATTCCATAATAATCACATGTTTATCAAATCTCCAGATGTAGTTTTGCAGCTTATATCCGCACAAAGCATAGATGAAAAACAATTATTTTCACACGAAACCAGTTTTTTATCAGCCCATGACGTAAACAAATCCAAAATTGCGAAAGTCCCTAATGGAATGGTAAAATCAAAAGCTCAAACACATCAAACGAATGGATAACAACTGTAATGAGGAGCTTATACTCCTGAAGAATATTGTAACAAGCCAAGTCTTGAAATTAATATTTAATTATGTTGTTAAAAATAACTGTCATATTCCTGACTTGGTACAGGCATCTTCTTATGTAGAAAAAAGGACGATAAGTCACATTTCTGTGACATTTGATCCTTTTAAAAGTTTAAAACGAGACAGGAGACGAGAATTTCATATTTCATATCTATTTCTCGTTTTCTTTTGTTCAATTCTACGTTCGTCAGTTTGTACCGTCGGATACTCAAAACATTCTGCATCTAGCCTTCAAATGGCGTGTCCTATACTCGCCGTCACGTAAAATTGGCACCATGTTTTTGTCAAAAAAATCCTGTCCAAATATTCACTACTGTCCATTTTTTATTGTGTTTACACTGTATAATCCTGACCTTCACATTTTTCAAGATTATTTACATTGTAAAACCGCCATCTTGGTTTCTATGAGGATCCCTTATTCCATACAATTCGTTACTCTCCGGGAATATCATTGTCATTGATGATACAATTTCCCGCGCTTTTTACGTAAAGATGACGAAAAGCTCCGAGAGACACAATAAAAATGGAGAGCACGTGGAACTCCATGGCAACACTTCCGGTAATAACAATGTCGGATTCCACAATACAAAATAATCTGGGATTATGTGAAGGTCGGGATTATACAGTGCAAACACAATAAAAGGTAGGTCGGTAGTGGATATTTTGACAGGATTTTTCTTCCGCTAATTGAAAAACAAGATCTTTAGTAAACGCGGTCGATATTTAAGAAAATTTTGACAAAAAACATGGTGCCAATTTTACGTGACGGCGACTATACATTTTATCTTCTTTCTTAAGTTTTCTTCAATTGAGTTCCGATTTTATCAGCTAAATTTCGTGCCGACTTTGGGCCGATTCGTCTTCTTCCAATGGTGCATGCTTTGTGGTGAAGCAGAAACTGCAAACTAAAGCTCCATGTAATAACCCAGATAACCTTGTACCCACAACGAATGATGAATACAGTACGTCGATACAACAAATAAAATACTATTAAAAAAATAGCAGGGGAGTTTGCCATTTGCATCGAATGCCCTTATATTAGAGAAAAAAGTTCGCATAACTATCAATATCTCTAATTAGTGAATTACCTTTTACTCAGAGATGGGTTTTCTCAACAAAAACAGATACAGAATTTTAAAATTGTTTGTACGTACATTGAACGACAAATTTATGTGACGTATAAAATTTTCTGACGTCAGACACTCAAATCAATAAATGTGTTCGTAGATAGTAGATGTTTTTGTGTTCTGTTAAATTGTCCCTTTTAAAATTGTTAAACGATGATGACTGATGTACCCATATTTTGACTATTATATTTATTGTGTCTGTTTATTTAACGCATCAATGTAAAAATATCGGAAATTGATGAGACTGTCATTAAAGTGAGAGGGTTAGCGCTATAGAACCAGGTTTAATCCACCATTTTCTTCATTTGAAAATGCCTGTACCAAGTCAGGAATATGACAGTTTTTGTCCATTCGTTTTTGATGCGTTTTATTATTTGATTTTGCCATGTGATTATGGACTTTCCCAATTGATCTTCCTCTAAGTTCAGTATTTTTGTGATTTTACTTTTTAGCATTGCATCTTTGAAGAAGATTTTTTCTATTAAATGTAATGTTTTGTTTAAAAAATTAATAGGACGTTACGTGGTACGAACAAACAAATAGACTGAAAAATAAGCATTACGCAACTTCTCAAAGTTAAAAAAAGGCGTTTTCCTACTCTTTTCCTGAAAACCAGTCAATACGAATTTCTTTAGAATTTTGAACATATTGAATTGCTCCAATATCTTCTGTAAATGACATCATGACATCAAAGATTAACTACTTTTTGTATGTGTTGTGTACAAGTTGCGATTATGTACAGGTTACAACATGTACAAAAAATGTGTATAGGTTATAATTTGTACAATGCAAAAATACAAGTTATAACATTTACAAACGTATCTCATACCTATTGCTTCGAAATGGTTTTAACTTGTACAAAATTTGAACAATTAAAATATGTTTCTACTATTGCAACACATTCATTTAACCTCAACAATATGTTCATGATTTATTATCATTGTCCATTATTGTTAGTGTGATACCATTTTGGTACAGTAATGGCAAGATAAATTGTTTTTAAAATTACGTAATACCTCTGCAAAAAATTCCCCATTTTCAAAGGGAAGGATAGAAATATTGATAAGGAATGTTAAGCAGGCAAAATATGCAACTAAACCTACTGCCACAGAAAGAACCATTTTGAAGCAGTATAAGATATTGACAGCTGGTAATCAAAAGAAAAATATCGGAATGTGGATGCTATGTTGATGCAGTCTGTCAAAAGTTAAAAATCGAGTATATTATGAAAGATTAAAAAATTCTGTCACAACTGCAAAGTAATATTCAATGTTTGCATTTGGCCAATTCCACAGTGACCTCGCTGTAGTACACATAAATGACATTCGAATCATTCAATGATCTATTTCATTATCAAAAAATAAATTGCTGCATAAGATTTGCATACTCATCAGCTATGCTCAAGGCCAAACATGTTGAAAAACAGATTCTATAATTAAAACATTATTTATAATCAAATTTGGTCCAATGAAAATAAACTCATCATTTAAAACAATTTCTCTCGTTGGCTTTTATGGAGTATAGATAGGAGAGTTTGCTTTCAGTTTTGCGTGTTACAAAAAAGAGGGGGAATAATTCAAAATTTTAAGGCATTGTCCTTAAAAATCTCAGATAAACCAATTATAGACTTTGTGGCGAGGTACTTTTGTACATATTATAACTTGTATTTTGCACTATACAAATTATAACATGAACAATATATTTGGTCATGTTATAACCTGTACAAAATTGCAACTTTTACAGGACCATCATTCGAAGTAGAAGTAGTCTAAATCGTCAAAATCAGCCTATCATTGAGGTGCTGTAAAGATGTGAATAAAGGCAACAAAAGTATATAGCTGTTCAATGCATTTCAATTCAGGAAACATACATACATGCCTGTACCAAGTCTGGAATATGTCAGCTTTTATTCGTTTAGCGTGTATCAGCTTTTGATTTTGCTATTTGCTTAGGGACTTTTCGTTTAGAATTTTCCTCGGAGTTCATTATTTTTGTTACTTTACTCTTAATGTTTAAGATTGCACGCTAAAATGTCAACAAATATGTACAGTTGTATGACCTTTCAAATTTTCGAAGAAAAAAAACTACTGATAGATTTTTTTTTTTTTTATTATAAGTTAAGTAATTGAGTCCAGGTACACATTTGATTATACTATAATATCACCTATTTCAAACAAAACGGGATGTTTTTTAGTGTGAATATTGTAAATAAGTATCGGAAAATTGTAATAATATAGTAAAATACATTTAATTAAAAAAAATAAGTCGTCAATTATCACAAGTGTTTTTGTTCTCTTTTAAAAACATTTATTTTATTTGGTCATTATATAGTTCCTCTCTAACGTCCATCAGAATTGTTCCCAGAAGATTGGTTCCGCGCCATTTTTCTTTGTTAAATGCATCTGGATGATCTGCCGCTAACCCGATTCCCCATTTCTCATCAAATGGACTAGCCTCTGCTAGTGTTTTATTTCTGGTTTCTAGCAGTAAGGCTTTAAGTTTTCGATTCTGTGAGAACTGAAAGAGAATTTTTAAAGAAAGAATAACACATTTTGTATTATCTGTCTGTAAAATTATCAAGGTATAAATAGTAAATAACAAGGCCGAACACATTAATGATCATTTTTAGAAATCAACTGTTTGCAAAAGTATGAAATATTCGTAATAGTTAGGATTTTTTAATCCCAAGCATGGAGTACCTATCCGTATTTGGCACTATTTTGGGGAGTTTTGGGTCCTCAATGCTCTTTAATTTTTAACTTTTTGGCTTTCTAACTATTTTCATCTGAGCGTCACTGATGAGTCTTAAGTTATGTACATGTTTGGATTTATAACTTTTTTTGATCTGAGCGTCATGATGAGTCTTATATAGACGAAACAAGCGTCTGGCATATGACATTATAATCCTGGTACCTTTGATTACTATTATGTAGAAAAACGTGCGTATGTCGTATCAAATTATAAGCCTGGTATCTTTGATAATATTTTTGGGTCTATAGAAATATTGTCGAGTTTTCTTGTGAAACATTTGAGAGTTTTGTATACGCATTATGATAGAAACTCCTAATCTCCGCTGTGAAAGAAAAATATGACTTAAATAAGCCTTCATTAGTTTTGGCGATTTTGTGAAATCCATGATAACTTGTTTTATAAACATGATATTAGAAATGTGTTTTCTTCGTATAAAATTAGACCAATTTTTTTTACAATATATTTTTATATTTTATATGCCTGTACCAAGTCAGGAATATGACAGTTGTTGTCCATTCGTTTGTAGTGTATTAACGTTGTGTTTCCGTTGTGTCGTTTGTTTTCTCTTATATTTGAGTGTAAATTCACATTACTATAAGACGTGTCACGGTACTTTTCTATCCCAAATTCATGTACAAAATGTATTTGGTTTTGATGTTATATTTGTTATTCTCTTCGGATTTTGTCTAATGCTTAGTCCGTTTCTATGTGTGTTACATTTTAATGTTGTGTCTTTGTTCTTCTCTTATATTTAATGCGTTTCCCTCAGTTTTAGTTTGTTGCCCCGATTTAGTTTTTTGTCCATCGATTTACGAGCTTGGAACAGAGATATACTACTGTTGCCTTTATTTATCATTTGATTTTGCGTTTTGATTTTTCTTGGAGTTCAGTATTTTGTGACTTTGCTTTTTATATATTTCTAGTTAACACGTTTGTACAGCGATAATGAATAAAAGGCATTTGAACTGTTATTGCATACGATACAATTACAGGGAAGGTAATGACGTTGCTAACAATACATGCTATTTTCTCGACATCGGTTTGATTACGTATGAAGATTATTTGTACCAATTTTAAAAAGATATTAACATTGATTTTGTTTTTAACTTGATAAATATACCGCAAAAATGATGTTGAATATATTAAGAGCATATTAATTTTAAGAGTTTTTCATAATTATTCTACAAAAATCTGCGGTTATAAGTAACAAGAAATTATCTGTATATGTTTTTCTGTAAAAATAAAAAAAATAAAAAATTGAGTAAGTTTTGAATGTCACCTTTTTTTTATTGTGTGTGAACTAAATACATTGATTAAAATTTAACGCAAATGAAGAAGTAAAAAAAAACCAATTTCACACTAAACCTGAAAGTAACTTGTAAACGAAATCATGTCTTGTTTGCGATTTACCTTCGCAATATTTCCTAGTTTCACAATTTCTTCACATTTACTATTCCATAGCGGTCTATCAAAGCTAGGTAGTTTTGCTGCCTGTCGACCCAAATCCTTTTGTTCTTCCGGGTCTGTTGATGTCATAACTCTTTCTGTTAACTTTTTGTCATCACACAAACCTTTTAAAGAAGAATAAAAATAAATAAATGTATGCTGAATAAATAAAGGCAACAGTAGTATACTGCTGTTCGAAAGTCATAAATCGATTGAAAGAAAACAAATGATTTTATTTGATAACATCACTCTTTTTCATTTTTGTTTGTGAGTTGATGAAGCGACAGCCAAACAGTCACATGACAACACATCTTCTAAATTGTTCTTCACTAAACATTTTGTTTATAAAAATAAAATCATTGTGTACACAATTCCAGATGTTTCAAACTGGGTTCTAAATTCATTGTATGCAATGGGGTCGACATACATTCAATAGCCAATTATATCTTACGTGTTTTATGATACATCATAAACTGCTCTGCACAGTTAAACGTCAGTTCCTCAACTGTAAACATTGAATGATGCCACTGACTGAACACGGAGCCCTTCTGCCAGAATAGTACGAAATCTTTATTTTCTTTTTGTGTAAAAACTGGATCGCTGTATTTAGGCTTAAGAAAGTTTCCCATTTTCCTTTTTCCACTATGGGGTCGTCGCCCAGATCCTTGGGAATGCTTTTGAACTTTTGGTTTCTTGTACGGTTTGTCTTTCTTATGATCTTGTTTTACACGCCCATCACCTCCTGGGTGTTTACCTCTTGTATGTTTTCTGTCCCGTTTATCTGAACTTAGTGCGTCACCCATTAAAGTTATATATTATTCTACCGCACAACAACTTCTTCTGACGGATCAACTAAACTTAAACTTCGTTCATCTTTGAAAGAATGTGTTTTCCTCTGTCGTGAAGTAAATCGAAAGTAGACTGATATTGTCACATGTAAATGACTAAAACAAATACGTATATATACGTTTAAATTCCGTACATTTATGTAAACAAATTTAAAACCTTTTTGGCGTAACTGATCTCTTTAATATAATAACATTCGAAACGATAATTGTATGATTATTTTTACACAAAAGTATTGATTAATTGATCGAGTAATGGATTCTTTTTTCTTTTAATGCCGTTTTATTTAAAAGTTTAAGTGAACAAATGCGTGTATAATCTATGTTATTTGTTTCCGTAATACAATAATAAAGGATTGTAAAAAAAGTTTTAAAATGTAAGTCAACATTCTTAATGTTTAACTGTTTCCCCCAGTATAGGAAATAAATGATACAAAATGAGTTATAAGGCAAAAGTTAAACAACTTGAATAGCAAATGAATTTAATGTAATTTAAAATTACATTGGTGAACTGATGTTAGTTAGATTATTTTTAATTTGATGAAACTATCATTTTTTTCTTCTTTTTTTTTTCTTTTTTCATATTCAACCTATCTATCATGATTTAAAGACATATTCATTTGCGCATTGTAACTTACATTAAGAAATATATTGCAAATACGTGATAGTATGACGTAATCTTTGTATATGAACACTTGGAGACTTAAAAAAGGACGAAAGATACCAGAGGGACAGTCAAATTCATAAATCGAAAATGAACTGACAATGCCATGGCTAAAAATGAAAAGGACAAAAAATAGTACACATGACACAACATAGAAAAACTAAAGAATAAGCATGACTAAGCTTATGCCATGCATGCATAGACGAAGGCAACTAACGTTAACTAAGTCAAGACTAGCATGGACTTAGTCTGCTTGAATAATTGAATAGTTTCAAATGTCTATGTAAAGTTAGTTTAGCTCATGCATTCATGGACTAAGTTAGAGTGAGTTGCCTTTGTCTACTTCGGATGGCGAATGGAAACGCATTTAATAAAAGTAAGTCAATAAAATGGGACCATCAAGTATCACAAGACTAAAAAAGACAGTACACAGAACAACACTGCCTAACGAAATTGTCGTAACTTATTTTTGAGTGTGAACGGAATGACGTTTATCAAATCAATCGATAACATAAGTTTGTAATCAAAACGCATTAAGTGCATAAAAATCTAACTACATATTTAAGCCTCGGTCATACCTTACCGGATAGCCCAAACGGACGCCTAAAGCCTCGGTCACACCTTACCGGAGAGCTCGAACGGACGTCCAACGGATGAGTTTTTTTCAATCCGTTCATGTCCGTTAGACGTCCGTTCTTATCCGTTAGACGTCCGTCCATATCCGTTGCATGTCCGTTAAGCGTACGTTTTATCCGTCGGCGTCCGATTTGTCCGGTGGAAAATTTTGAGCATCTTCAAAACTTTGAACAGACGTCCAACGATCTTTCACTAAACAATTCAAAATTTGGTGACTATGTGGAACGCATCTATCCCATCGAATTGGAGATAAAGGATACTACAGATACAGTTAAGTCGGCTTCATATCTTGACTTACATCTAGAAATTGACAATGAGGGTCGGTTGAAAACAAAACTTTACGACAAAAGAGATGATTTCAGCTTTCCAATGTGAACTTTCCATTTCTAAGTAGCAACATTCCAGCAGCACCTGCATACGGGGTATATATCTCCCAATTGATACGATATTCCCGTGCTTGCATTTCCTATCATAATTTTCTTGATAGGGGGTTACTGCTCACAAGGAAGCTATTAAACCAAGAGTTCCAAATGGTGAAGTTGAAATCATCCCTTCGTAAATTTTACGGACGCCATCACGAGTTGGTTGACCGTTATGGAATAACCGTTTCACAAATGATATCGGATATGTTCCTTACGTCGTAACTACAATCCCCTTCCCTTTCATGAATGTGACCTACCGAATTAGACTATTTACCGGATTTGTAATCACATAAGCAACACGACGGGTGCCACATGTGGAGCAGGATCTGCTTACCCTTCCGGAGCACCTGAGATCACCCCTAGTTTTTGGTGGGGTTCGTGTTGTTTATTCTTTAGTTTTCTATGTTGTGTTGTGTGTGCTATTGTTTTTCTGTTTTGTCTTTTTCATTTTTAGCCATGGCGTTGTCAGTTTGTTTTAGATTTATGAGTTTGACTGTCCCTTTGGTATCTTTCGTCCCTCTTTTACAGTATCTTCAGTTTGACGAGTCTTTGGTTTTTATTACCAAAAAAAACCAATAAGAAATTGACTAAATACCAACTAATTGCAGTGAAATTGCGCAACGTCAAAGTAATTCATGTCTTCTAAGTATTAAAAATATAAGTATATTTTTTTTCAAAATGACTATTTTAAGGTTTTTGAATCCAAATTCAATACTCAATTGATGCATCTTGCAGGCTAAAGCTTACTACTGATTATTCAAACGATACAAATTTTTCGTTGTTTTTCAGTCATTCAATCTTTGTATATTCAATTTCATTTTTTTCATAACTTGTCTATAATCAGGATTAAATGGAGTATACTTTTAAAATAGTCAAGACTTTCGGCTATTACTGAAATCCTTGAAATTTGATTTCCTGATTAGTATCGTTTTATCAGGTTTACAAATGAGGTAAAAGCAAATGTCAATATCTAGAACGTCAGATTACCTATAACCTTGAGCTCAATTTCAAGGTTATAATCTAAGGACCTCAAATCAATGGTTTTGGAAAGGAAGTGAAAATAAGCCAAAATCAAAATTTAAAATATGATCTTGACCTTTAACCTAGACCTTTGACCTTTTTTTAACTAAAGACCTCAAATCAAAATAATCTAGGTCTCTATCACTTATGGTTTACCAGTTACAAATACATTTTTCTTATTATAATAACAGAAGGGGAAATAACTTTCATATGGAGTCAAAAGACCGATTTGGTCAAAATTATTCTTATGATCCGAAGGATATATCGAGCAAATTGGTGAACTAATTTTGTCACAATCTTTTACGGTCAAACAGAGTCAGTTAGAAATTCGCAGTAACTGTTTGGTATCATATTTACTTTAATTTCATCAGTTTAATACTTCATATATAATAGAGAGTAACAATCTTTGATAAAAAAAAAAATGAATCTGTCTATAATTAGTACACAAAATTATAATACTTTATTGCAATATTTTTATATAAAGAATGGATGTTGCTTATTATATATCAGAATTCAGTGATTATAGTTAATTTA
>CM034349.1:136968859-137001314 GCA_019925275.1 Mytilus edulis
CTCCTTAGGGGGTCAATTGACTATTTTGGTCATACTGACTTATTTTTAGTTCTTACTTTGCTGTACATTATTGCTGTTTACAGTTTATCTTTATCTATAATAATATTCAAGATAATAACAAAAAAACAGCAAAATTTCCTCAAAATTACCAATTCCGAGGCAGCAACCTAACAACCGATTATCCGATTCATCTGAAAATTCCAGGGCAGATAGATCGTGACCTGATCAACAATTTTACTTCATGTCTGATTTGCTCTTAATGCTTTGGTTTTTGAGTTATAAGCCAAAAACTGCATTTTACCCCCATGTTCTATTTTTAGCCATGGCGGCCATCTTGGTTTGTTGGCCGAGTTACTGGACACACTTTTTTAACTAAATACCCAAATGATGATTATGGCTAAGTTTGGTTAAATTTGGCCCAGTAGTTTCAGAGAAGATATTTTCTAAAAGATTACTATGATTTACGAAAAATGGTTAAAAATTGACTATAAAGGGCAATAACTCCTAAAATGGTCAACTGACCATTTTGGTCATGTTGACTTATTTGTAGATCTTACTTTGCTGAACATTATTGCTGTTTACAGTTTATCTCTATCTATAATAATATTCAAGATAATAACCAAAAACAGCAAAATTTCCTTAAAATTACCATTTCAGGGGAAGCAACCCAACAACGGAATGTCCGATTCATCTGAAAATTTCAGGGCAGATAGATCTTGACCTGATGAACAATTTTACCCCCATGTCAGATTTGCTCTAAATGCTTTGGTTTTTGAGTTATAAGTCAAAAACTGCATTTTACCCCTATGTTCTATTTTTAGCCATGGCGGCCATCTTGGTTGGTTGGGCGGTTCACCGGACACATTTTTTAAACTAGATACCCCAATGATGATTATGGCCAAGTTTGGTTAAATTTGGCCCAGTAGTTTCAGAGGAGAAGATTTTTCTAAAAGATTACTAAGATCTACGAAAAATGGTTAAAAATTGACTGTAAGGGGCAATAACTCCTAAAGTGGTCAACTGACCATTTTAGTCATGTTGACTTATTTGTAGATCTTACTTTGCTGAACATTATTGCTGTTTACAGTTTATCTCTATCTATAATAATATTCAAGATAATAACCAAAAACAGCAAAATTTCCTTAAAATTACCATTTCAGGGGCAGCAACCCAACAACGGAATGTCCGATTCATCTGAAAATTTCAGGGCAGATAGATCTTGACTTATAAAGAGTATAATTTAAAAGAAGAAATATATGTCAAAAAAGAAGTCTGAGGGTATATAAGCTTATGATTGAAAAAAAAAGAATATGAGTAACTAGAATTATCAGTTGTATTTATTGTCGAAATGCGCATCTGGTGCAGAAAATTATTACGGTTTATGTTATTATTACCACTGGGTCGATACCTCAGCTGATGGACTGATAGTCCCGGATGGTTTCATTTGTCCAGTAGCAAGTGCTTCGGTACTGGCATACAAATACGGATTTTGTGTTATTAAAATTTGCTGTTACAAAATTCGGAAATTATATAAAACCAAGGAATGTATCTCCCTGATGCAAAACTCTCATCCCTGTGTTGAATTGACTATATTTTTTGTTCTTTTTTTTAATCTTCATCTTTTTAAATATAGGTTTTGGATTTTTTAATATTTAGTTCTCGAACAACAATGAAAAGATATCAATTGTATAAATGCGATCTCTGATGCAGAATTTTTTTTATTAACCTTGAAATTATTAGTTTTAATATTTTTGTATACAGTTTTGACTAAAAAAAAATTAAAAAATGACATAATAAGCTTCGTTAATCCGAAACTCTTAGCGAAAATAAGCGTAAGTATTTAATACAGTCTAGATTATCAAAAGTATACACATTAACATGGTATCTGCTTTATTGTTGCAAATATTAATGATACAGTTGTTAAACATTTGTTTGAAGTGGTTGAGATTTTGATTTTGCCGTTTGACTACGGACTTTCCGTATTAATTTTTCCTCGGAGTTCGGTATTTTTGTTATTTCACTTTTTAGTACTTTCATGCATTCTGATTAAATATACAAAAGTATTATCAAAAACGAAATTTAAAGCCGTAATAATACCAAAGCGCTTGATCCATGATTTTCATATGTTTATGACTGAAACAGTTTATTATTACACTAATTTATCAAAAGTTCATTCATAAAAATCTATGTGATCATGCGAAAGAGTAGCATATAAGGTAGAAACATTTTTAGATATTAAATAGCTAAGTTGACTACAGGATAAATAGAATTGAGTTTCAAAGACTTCACTTTGATTTTTTTATACACCAAAAATAATTGACGTCTGTCTCAGTTGTTGTCCATTCGTTTAATGTGTTTTATCATTTGGTTTTGCCATTTGATAAGGGACTTTCCGTTTGAATTTTCCTCGGAGATTAGAATTTTTGTGATTTTACTTTTTGTTAGACTGTTTGAATGATAATATTTAAATGTGTTTGTTTAAAATGTTCATTCCTTTTTTTTTTTTTTGAATTTTTCAAATATTCTTAAGTTTAATTAATTAAAAGCTACCGATCAGGTGTCAATCCATACAAATTTTGCCTTGTGTAAAAAAATATATTTGACCTTAAAATCACAGTAAATTTTCAATAATATTTACTCAAAATCCGTATCATTTGTAATGCTTTAAAAATTTAGGTTAGATACTGCTTTTAAATGCCTGTGACGTAAATCGCTGTTTATGTGATAGTTTACATCAATCACATAATATATGATACATCCAAAGACCTTCTAGCACTGGTATAGACCTGGTTGGAAAAACGAACACGATTTACCTCTAAATGACAGTATTCATTTCAAGTCGTATCTTTTTCAAACATATGTAATATCTTACATTTGTTTAAACGAACATGGAATGATCTGTAGAAAATTAAGACACTTGTTAATTAAAATTGAAAAATTTGAAAGATATATTCATTTTGACCAAAAAATAGATATTCCATAACGGTGAACCGCTCTTGATCGCGTCCGTAGAGTTTTCGAAGGGATAATTTCAGCTTCACTACTTTGAACTCTTGGTTTGATAGCGTCCTTGAAAGCAGGCTTGTTCCTGCATTGTTATAAATCACTGTTTACCGTTTGTGTTCACGTTTTCTGTGTGTGTTACATTTTAACGTTGTGTTTCCGTTGTGTCGTTTGTTTTCTCTTATTTTTGAGTGTGAATTTACATTACTATAAGACGTGTCACGGTACTTATCTATCCCAAATTCATGTATTTGGTTTTGATGTTATATTTGTTATTCTCTTAGGATTTTGTCTAATGCTCAGTCCGTTTCTGTGTGTGTTACATTTTAATGTCGTGTCGTTTTTCGCCTCTTATATTTAATGCGTTTCCCTCAGTTTTAGTTTGTTACCCCGATTTTATTTTTTGTTCATGGATTTATGAGTTTTGAACAGCGGTATACTACTGTTGCCTTTATTTAATGGTTCACCACTGTACCAGGTTTGGGAAGGTTTGAGCGCTTTTCTTTATTCTTGAGCCCATGGTTACATGGTTGTCGTTTATTTGAAGAATTGTGCAAATGTTCGAAAAATTATGAAACAGCCATAACTATAAAACAGACTGGGTCTAGTATACATTCAATTTATTGTGTACCAGCATAAAGGAATGTAAAAAAAAACCCATTAAACTATGCAGTGTTGTGCACTAAAGTCCACATGCAATAAAAGTAAAATTGTGCACTATAATTAAAAATACACAAATTGTCAGGCTTATTCAATGTTTATCAAAAGTAAAAGACAAAAAGTTAGCAAACCTTATAATAAAGATACAAAATAGGAATTGGAATATTCATTACTTGAATTAAGGGCTCTTAATGGGCAAAATGGCGAAATATACACTCCAAACAATAAGCAATGATTTGTAATTGAAAAAAAGACTTGAAATAAAATAAGAAATGTTCAAATAAGAAAACAAAGAAGAATAATCCATACTGATCCGAGAGTTATTAAAAATTGAATTCCTGTTATCGCTCTTTACTCAGCTTTCAGTGTGCATATGAAGGCGTTTCACCTTTCTCAGATCTCGTCCCAAATAAAAAAAAAATTGAACTAAAAAAAAATCTTTGTGCAAAATGTAACTCTTTTATCTTGAAGTTATTAACGACAAATGAGCATGTTGACATGCTGTAGTGACAGTTATTTTGATGGGTTCAATCTACAGATGATTAAGTAGGAATGGTATTAATTATATAAGTTGGAAATGTAATAGTGCTAGGAAACGTTGTAGAATATTTTTTATACTTGATTTGCTTGTTTATCAACTGACTTTAATTAAATATATTTGCTTATAATATTATTACATTTATAAACATTTTCCCCCTTCAGAAACACAAAATCATTTACTAACAGAACATCAAGAGTGAAATATAATTGTAGTGATATAAATTTATTCTGAAATCTTAATCTGAAGCATCTCAAAAATCCTACAACCTGTACCAAAAATAAAAACACTTTTCAAACTTCAAGAGGAAATTAAGACAAATATGCACATGGAAGGAAAAACAATAATTGAATATTAAGGACATGTCCACATTTTTTTTTATCTGCTTCGGTGGCAATATAAAAAAAAACAATTAATTAAAACTAGTTATTTTAGAAAGATGAGTAAGCTTTGTGTTATAGTTTGTAATAAGTTATCACAATGATGATGGTATTGAAATTTGACGGGTAAGATGGGTGAAAAAATAAAGGCAACAGTAGTATACCGGTGTTCAAAAGTCATTAATCGATTGAGAGAAAACAAATCTTTGTTACAAACAAAAACCGAGGGAAATTGGACGAGATCGGTCCTGCTAATAAACTAGAGGCTCTAAAGAGCCTGTGTCGCTCACCTTGGTCTATGTGAATATTAAACAATGGACACAGATGGATTCATGACAAAATTGTGTTTTGGTGATGGTGATGTGTATGTAGATCTTACTTTACGAAACATTCTTGCTGCTTACAATTATCTCTATCTATAACAGTACTTTCTGTGGAAAATGTTAAGAATTTTAAGAAAATTGTTAAAATTTGACTATGAAGAGCAATAACTCCTTAGGGGGTCAATTGACTATTTTGGTCATACTGACTTATTTTTAGTTCTTACTTTGCTGTACATTATTGCTGTTTACAGTTTATCTTTATCTATAATAATATTCAAGATAATAACAAAAAAACAGCAAAATTTCCTCAAAATTACCAATTCCGAGGCAGCAACCTAACAACCGATTATCCGATTCATCTGAAAATTCCAGGGCAGATAGATCGTGACCTGATCAACAATTTTACTTCATGTCTGATTTGCTCTTAATGCTTTGGTTTTTGAGTTATAAGCCAAAAACTGCATTTTACCCCCATGTTCTATTTTTAGCCATGGCGGCCATCTTGGTTTGTTGGCCGAGTTACTGGACACACTTTTTTAACTAAATACCCAAATGATGATTATGGCTAAGTTTGGTTAAATTTGGCCCAGTAGTTTCAGAGAAGATATTTTCTAAAAGATTACTATGATTTACGAAAAATGGTTAAAAATTGACTATAAAGGGCAATAACTCCTAAAATAGTCAACTGACCATTTTGGTCATGTTGACTTATTTGTAGATCTTACTTTGCTGAACATTATTGCTGTTTACAGTTTATCTCTATCTATAATAATATTCAAGATAATAACCAAAAACAGCAAAATTTCCTTAAAATTACCATTTCAGGGGCAGCAACCCAACAACGGAATGTCCGATTCATCTGAAAATTTCAGGGCAGATAGATCTTGACCTGATGAACAATTTTACCCCCATGTCAGATTTGCTCTAAATGCTTTGGTTTTTGAGTTATAAGTCAAAAACTGCATTTTACCCCCTATGTTCTATTTTTAGCCATGGCGGCCATCTTGGTTGGTTGGGCGGTTCACCGGACACATTTTTTAAACTAGATACCCCAATGATGATTATGGCCAAGTTTGGTTAAATTTGGCCCAGTAGTTTCAGAGGAGAAGATTTTTCTAAAAGATTACTAAGATCTACGAAAAATGGTTAAAAATTGACTATAAGGGGCAATAACTCCTAAAGTGGTCAACTGACCATTTTAGTCATGTTGACTTATTTGTAGATCTTACTTTGCTGAACATTATTGCTGTTTACAGTTTATCTCTATCTATAATAATATTCAAGATAATAACCAAAAACAGCAAAATTTCCTTAAAATTACCATTTCAGGGGCAGCAACCCAACAACGGAATGTCCGATTCATCTGAAAATTTCAGGGCAGATAGATCTTGACCTGATGAACAATTTTACCCCTGTCAGATTTGCTCTAAATGCTTTGGTTTTTGAGTTATAAGTCAAAAACTGCATTTTACCCTATGTTCTATTTTTAGCCATGGCGGCCATCTTGGTTGGTTGGGCGGTTCACCGGACACATTTTTTAAACTAGATACCCCAATGATGATTATGGCCAAGTTTGGTTAAATTTGGCCCAGTAGTTTCAGAGGAGAAGATTTTTCTAAAAGATTACTAAGATCTACGAAAAATGGTTAAAAATTGACTATAAGGGGCAATAACTCCTAAAGTGGTCAACTGACCATTTTAGTCAAGCTGACTTATTTGTAGATCTTACTTTGCTGAACATTATTGCTGTTTACAGTTTATCTCTATCTATAATAATATTCAAGATAATAACCAAAAACAGCAAAATTTCCTTAAAATTACCATTTCAGGGGCAGTAACCCAACAACGGAATGTCTGACTAATCTGAAAATTTCAGGGCAGATAGATCTTGACCTGATGAACAATTTTACTGTGTGTCAGATTTGCTCTAAATGCTTTGGTTTTTGAGTTATAAGCCAAAAACTGCATTTTACCCCTATGTTCTATTTTTAGCCATGGCGGCCATCTTGGTTGGTTGGGCGGGGCACCGGACACATTTTTTAAACTAGATACCCCAATGATGATTATGGCCAAGTTTGGTTAAATTTGACCCAGTAGTTTCAGAGGAGAAAATTTTTCTAAAAGATTACTAAGATTTACGAAAAATGGTTAAAAATTGACTATAAAGGGCAATAACTCCTAAAGTGGTCAACTGACCATTTTGATCGTGTTGACTTATTTGTAGATCTTACTTTGCTGAACATTATTGCTGTTTCCAGTTTATCTCTATCTATAATAATATTCAAGATAATAACCAAAAACAGCAAAATTTCCTTAAAATTACCATTTCAGGGGCAGCAACCCAACAACGGAATGTCCGATTCATCTGAAAATTTCAGGGCAGATAGATCTTGACCTGTTGAACAATACTACCCCATGTCAGATTTGCTCTTAATGCTTTGGTTTTTGAGTTATAAACCAAAAACTGCATTTTACCCCTATGTTCTATTTTTAGCCATGGCGGCCATCTTGGTTGGTTGGCCGGGTCACCGGACACATTTTTTAAACTAGATACCCCAATGATGATTGTGGCCAAGTTTGGTTAAATTTGGCCCAGTAGTTTCAGAGGAGAAGATTTTTGTAAAAGTTAACGCAGGACGACGACGGACGACGACGACGACGACGACGACGGACGACGACGGACGCCGGACGCCAAGTGATGAGAAAAGCTCACTTGGCCCTTTGGGCCAGGTGAGCTAAAAACAGATCACTGTTTGAAAGGATATGGTTTGTAAAGTGCAAAATATAAATAATTTTATTTTTATAAAGCCTTTCATCAATAGTTACGAGTTTCATACTGATATTGGTATGTAGCTGGATAATCGGCCAAACAATGGTGGTGTATAAGATAAGCACTTGATGCAATGGTTTCTATAGTTAGCTTACATACTCTTCAGTATTGATAAAACAACACCATGACATCGATCCACGACCATCTTTCAAAGGAATTGAACCTCAGACCATCCCACACCACATTCAAGATCATCTCTCCATTACCATCTCGCATTGCCGAGATTAACTGCAGGAGTAACAAAAAAAATATATATCTTAAAGTTTTTTTGTATATTTGCACTTTCCTATTCTGTTACGTGCGATGTGGAAAATATAAATAAAAACATCGTCACAATGGCTACAATGAAACCTTTTTCTGAAAGTGGAGACTATATCAAAAAGAAATTATAAAGTACAAAAGCTAATTTACATCTGCTGACTTCGGTTCAATACAATTGATCTTCTGGCTATAGGCATATAGGACGGAACCTATCAATATGTTTAAGGGAAATAAAAATGAAGGGAAAACTTCACATCATATATTGGAATTGCCTTTTTACTAATAACTTTCCACACTTCAAGCCTAATGATTTATAAAGATAAATCTGTTGATGGGTCAATCTGTATTTTTTTCTAAAAAATATAATGAAGTATTTCTTATTTTCATTTTTTTTTTATTAGATATGAATCTCTTATTTCAAATGGGATTTTAAAATTATGATTTTCTGCTTTAAATAATGAAAATAGAGGGGAAATGTGCAAATTAAATCCTGTTTTTTTTTTTGTTATCGTAAATTTCCTTTCGTCCACTACAGAGCTTTTCCGATAAAAACAATTTAACTGTCACATAAACTATTCAGTCATAGTGTTATATAGCCTTAGCTACCATCATAAATGTATATGTATCTAACCAAATCAAATCAAATTGTTATTGGTGTAAAATCCAAATATCGAATTGTTACCCAGAAATACATGACATACAAATGAAAATATTGAAAAACATACAAATTCGAAATCAGCAGAAAAACGATTCGGACGCTAGATATTTATAATGCGTTGTTTTCATTATTCATTTTTTTACAGAACTTGGTCGATACTTCTGCTGGTGGACTGTTTTTTACAGAACTTGGTCGATACTTCTGCTGGTGGACTGTTTTTTACAGAACTTGGTCGATACTTCTGCTGGTGGACTGTTTTTTACAGAAATTGGTCGATACTTCTGCTGGTGGACTGTTTTTTACAGAACTTGGTCGATACTTCTGCTGGTGGACTGTTTTTTACAGAACTTGGTCGATACTTCTGCTGGTGGACTGTTTTTTACAGAACTTGGTCGATACTTCTGCTGGTGGACTGTTTTTTACAGAACTTGGTCGATACTTCTGCTGGTGGACTGTTTTTTACAGAACTTGGTCGATACTTCTGCTGGTGGACTGTTTTTTACAGAACTTGGTCGATACTTCTGCTGGTGGACTGTTTTTTACAGAAATTGGTCGATACTTCTGCTGGTGGACTGTTTTTTACAGAACTTGGTCGATACTTCTGCTGGTGGACTGTTTTTTACAGAACTTGGTCGATACTTCTGCTGGTGGACTGTTTTTTACAGAACTTGGTCGATACTTCTGCTGGTGGACTGTTTTTTACAGAACTTGGTCGATACTTCTGCTGGTGGACTGTTTTTTACAGAACTTGGTCGATACTTCTGCTGGTGGACTGTTTTTTACAGAACTTGGTCGATACTTCTGCTGGTGGACTGTTTTTTACAGAACTTGGTCGATACTTCTGCTGGTGGACTGTTTTTTACAGAAATTGGTCGATACTTCTGCTGGTGGACTGTTTTTTTACAGAACTTGGTCGATACTTCTGCTGGTGGACTGTTTTTTACAGAACTTGGTCGATACTTCTGCTGGTGGACTGTTTTTTTACAGAACTTGGTCGATACTTCTGCTGGTGGACTGTTTTTTACAGAAATTGGTCGATACTTCTGCTGGTGGACTGTTTTTTACAGAACTTGGTCGATACTTCTGCTGGTGGACTGTTTTTTTACAGAACTTGGTCGATACTTCTGCTGGTGGACTGTCTGTCTCCGAGTGTATCATCAGCTCAGTAGTACTTTGGTATTGACATGATTTATAACAAACATTTCTAAACTTTTCTTTAATTACATGGTTCGAGACCTAGGTTTCGACTCGACTCCCTCGAAAGTTGACCTTAGACTGATTTGGCTATTTTCTAACGGTCTTTTTATCATATAGCTCTGAATATGCTAAATCCTGGAAAACCCTTTGAAAACATGAACTTTATAGCGTGTTGTGTTCATTTTTAACAAAACATTCATAAGCCAAGGCTCCGTGTTGAAGACTGTACACTGACCTAAAATGGTTTACTTTTATAAATTGTGACTTGGATGGAGAATTGTCTCATCGACACTCATAGTTGTCTCATTGGCTTTCATACCACATCTTTCTATATCTATATAGTAGATCATATATTTATATATTTTGGAGGAGGTGATACTTTCGCAAATTTGAAAAATAAATGTACAATGTTCTTAATAAGAATGGTATAAAATATTAAAATCATTAGATATTTTTTTCGGTCTATATCTATGGCAGAGCAGCCAGTTTGTATGGGAGGAGAGGGGTCCAAACGATTGCTCATTCTTTAAGCATACTCTATTAGACGTCAATAATAATTTATCCTAAGATATGTATGCGTATTACTTATTGACTGTTACCACATGCAATAGAAAATTATTCATTTATTTACTTGTATGATTGTTTTTCCCTTTTTTCTTCACATTTTTTCAATCAAATTATTCATTCCTTCATCATTATCCATTTTCATCTTATGTTTTATCACGGTTAATACGATACCTACTATCTGTTTGGCTGATTCAGAGTTTATGTTTTATCACGGTTAATACGATACCTACTATCTGTTTGGCTGATTTAGAGTTTATGTTTTATGACGGTTAATACGATACCTACTATCTGTTTGGCTGATTTAGAGTTTATGTTTTATCACGGTTAATACGATACCTACTATCTGTTTGGCTGATTCAGAGTTAATGTTTTCTCACGGTTAATACGATACCTACTATCTGTTTGGCTGATTCAGAGTTTATGTTTTATCACGGTTAATACGATACCTACTATCTGTTTGGCTGATTCAGAGTTTATGTTTTATCACGGTTAATACGATACCTACTATCTGTTTGGCTCATTCAGAGTTTATGTTGGGTCATTGTTGGGAGATAGTAGATAAGTTCTATGAGCCTTTTGCGTTATTCTAATGTGTTGATTCATCATTGGGAACAGCGCGATAGTAGATCAGTTCTATGAGTCTTTGCGTTATTCTAATGTGTTGATTCATCATTGGGAACAGCGCGATAGTAGATCAGTTCTATGAGTCTTTGCGTTATTCTAATGTGTTGATTCATCATTGGGAACAGCGCGATAGTAGATAAGTTCTATGAGTCTTTGCGTTATTCTAATGTGTTGATTCATCATTGGGAACAGCGCGATAGTAGATAAATTCTATGAGTCTTTGCGTTATTCTAATGTGTTGATTCATCATTGGGAACAGCGCGATAGTAGATAAGTTCTATGAGTCTTTGCGTTATTCTAATGTGTTGATTCATCATTGGGAACAGCGCATACCCTATATATCTTATTTTGAATCATACGCTTAATGAATGCTAACACAGGAGAAATAACTCCTACCGGTTATCGGTAGATTAACGCCCAATACTGGTTGTCGTTCTTTCTTAGTCTAGTTGTATTTATTTGTTTTGAGGTTATATTAGATTCAATTAATTTTTGATCACTGGTGCACTTGGTGAGTTAAGTTAGGACAATCGTGTCCGAATACTACTGCTGATGTCACAAGCTAAGTATATGCAAATATTTGATAAGCTAATTCTTCAATGGAACAGCATTAACTTCAGCAATGTGCGGGGTCGAAATGATCACAAAAAGCAAAAGCCCAATACAAATATTAAAGAGCTGATTAACCATCAATGCACGTTAAGAAAATGATTGAAAACCCTAAAACATAACTCAGATACTGAAGAGCTGATTAGACAAAAAGAAAAACGTTATACCAAATCAGGACTATAAATCAGAGCTTTGTGTGAATAAACTCATCATAGATACCAGGATAAAAATTTCATATTTACGCCTGACGCGCGTTTCGTCTACAAAAGACTCATCAGTGACGCTCGAATAAAAAAAGTTAAAAAGGCCAAATAAAGTACGAAGTTGAAGAGCAGTGAGGACCAAAATTTCCTAAAAGTTTTGCCAAATACAGCTACGTTAACCTTTTCCTGAGGTAGAAAAGCCTTAGTATTTCAAAAATTCAAAATGTTGTTAACAGTTAATTTATAATTATGAACATATCAATGATAACTCAAGTCAACACAGAAGTGCTGACTACTGAGCTGGTGGTACCCTCGGGGAAATAAATCTCCACCAGCAGTGGCATTGACCCATTGGTTGTAAATAAACTCATCATAGATACCAGGATTAAAATTTCATATTTACGCCTGACGCGCGTGTCGTCTACAAAAGACTCATCGGTGACGATAGAATCAAAACTTGTTTAAAAGATCAAATAAAGTACAAAGTTGAAGAGCATTTGAGGACCAAATATTCCTAAAAGTTTGCTAAGGTAATCTATTCCTGAGGTAGAAAAGCCTTAGTATTTCAAAAATTCTAAATTTTGATAACAGTTAATTTATAATTATGAACATATCAATGATAACTCAAGTCAACACAGAAGGGAGAATCATTACTAGATTTGAAATGAAATCGTAATTTTATAACAGCAAATTTGAATAAAACATTATCCATATTTTCATGCCAGTTTCAAAGTATCTGAAGGGGTATTGACCCAAAAGTTAGACGCTTTGAGTTTTTGAAATATTTTAGTTATTAATTTGGCATGGTTTTACTTATTCACAATGGCAAAATCTTGGTTCTTAAGAAATTGCCCGAGGGTCACACAAGAAGACTAACAGATACCAAAGAATGTTGAATGAATTCAACAACAAAGCTTGAAAACGCAATTATGACGTGACAACATTATAAACCCATATATATATAGAAGGTATATAAAAATATATATTCAATAGCAGATTATTTGAATTTTTCACCAACAAGGTAGGGTTAGTATCTGAACAGTTTCAAAAGACAAAGAAACTGATAATGAACGATTGAAATAAATGCAGAAAATACATTTAAAAAAATTGTAAAAAGAAAAATCACAAAAATACTGAACTCCGATGAAAATTCAAAAAGGAAAGTCCAAAATCAAATTGCAAAATCAAACGCTCAAACACATCAAATGAATGGATAACAACTGTTATATTCCTGTCTTGGTACAGGCATTAGCTTATGTAGAAAATGGTGGATTAAACCTAGTTCTTTGCAAGCTAAACATCTCACTAAGTTGTTATAGATTTTGTTGAGACCAATGGAAGTAGGTTCATAATATTGAAGAATTGACCCCTTTAATAGGTTACTGGTTTAAATGCCACATTTTAAGATAAATTCGTAACACATTTTACTAGTGGAAGAGAGACGAAAGATATCAAATGGATCTTCAAACTCATAAGTCGAAAATAAACTAATAATGCCATGCCTCAAAAAGAAAAAAAAACACTAACAGAAAAAAAAAAACACAACAAAGAACACTAAAGATTGAGAAACAGGAAACCCACAATTAAATTTTGGTGATCTCAGTGTTCTGGAATGGTAAAATACCCTGGCCACATGTTGCACCAGTCGTGTTAATCATGTAAGACGAAACCCGGAAATAAGTCTTATTCGGTAGGCCATATTCTGTGAAACGGATATTCCATAACAGTCAACCAACTCGTCATGGCGTCTGTTAAACTTAATAAAGGATGATTTCAACGTCACCACTGGAAACTCTTGGTTTGATAGCTTTCTTTTGAATAGTCACCCTCTATCAAGGAATTCATGTGAATTGAAGGCCGTAACTTGACATATAATGGTTTACTTTTATAAATTGTTACTTGGATGGAGAATTGTATCATTGACACTCATACCACATCTTCCTTTATCAATATGATAGGAAATACAAGCCATGGAATATTGTATAAACTTGGATATACATATTATTACTCCTATGCAGATACTACTGGATTGTTGCTACATAGAAATTGAAAGTTCATAATTGGGAAGCTGAAATCATCTCTTTTGCCATTAAGTTTTGTTTTCAACCAACCATTATTGACAATTTCTAGATATAATTCAAGATATAAGGCAGACTTAAATGTATCCTGAGTATCCTTTATCTTAAGTTGTATGGGACAGATGCGTTGAACAGCCACAAAACTTTGAATTATTTAGAGAGAGAATATCATGTATATAGCGGAAAGAAAAGTTAATTGATAATTCCAACTTATTTTCTTTGTTCCTAAGAATTATTTCCTTTTGAAGTCAGATTCATTTAAATGAAAGAAGAGGTGCATAGTTGGTTCCCATGGGAATGCCGATTCTTGATAGAAAAACACGTCATCTAAACTTTGCAAATTTGTTGTCAATCATGAAATCAAGAAGAAACTTGATAACATCACTTTCAAAAATTGTTTGATTTAATCAGAGTGAATTTTTACAAAGTAGGATGCATCCCTCTCTAAAACAAGATACTTGTATCTACGTTGGCCATTCTTAATTAGAAACAAATCAGGACCAAGTCTTTGGTTTGATGCGCTTTAAGCTTTTGATTTTGACATTTGCTGAGGGACTTTCCGTTTAGAATTTTTTACGGAGTTCAGTATTTCTTACTTTTTTGTCTTTTAGTTTTGGAATCGGGAATATTTGTGCAAAGTGTAGAAAAGTCAAGCGTTGTAAGCCAATTGGAAGATGAATGAGTCTTAGATTGTATGTACTCTAAATGATCTTCGGATTTTTGAGTATCCACATAAGATTCATACCACCTCTAGAATAGGTAGATTCATAATAACTTTGATGGCTGACAAAATTTATGGTAATAATTAAGAAAGAGGTTTTGTGGGGCACTTGGAAGACCAAGCAATATACCGTTGTTTTTTTATGACACATATATAGTTTATGTATTCAATACAGTGATGAAAGATCCAGTTCTTCATCTTTGGTTGAAATTCCAATGGAACATAAAACAGACCCATGCTTATCCAGGATTTCCCCCTTAGTAAGATTCGTAGGGCCATATACCTTATTCATTTATCAAGCAATTTTTTGTAACGTAAAGTAAGATGAACCCCACCAAAAAAAAGTGCTCTGAAAGGGCAAGCAGATTCTCCTCCACATACTGCTTCCGTTGTTTTGTTCATGTTCGACAAAAAAAAACCGGTAATAAGGTTAATTCGGTCCACTGTGTGTTTAACTTACGAAGGGATGATTTCAACTCCACCACATGGAACTGTTGGTTAATAGCTTTCTTGTGAGCCCTTTATCAAGTATAGGAACTATGAACACTGGAATATAGCACTCTGTGTAACTAATAGTATCTACACCACATGGAACTGTTGGTTAATAGCTTTCTTGTGAGCCCTTTATCAAGTATAGGAACTATGAACACTGGAATATAGCACTCTGTGTAAATAATAGTATCTACACCAAATAAAGGTTACCGAAAAACATTCAATGTAAAATCTGTACAATTAAACAACCAACGAAACGGAAGACGGCACAAAACTTGGAGACCAGGGTCAAAATGTGCTTGCTACTAAACAGTGACCACATTTATTAGTGCATATTGTAGCAAACAAAAATCATAAACAACATGCTTTAAAGGTTTAATTAAGTCATTAAATTGGAACAGCCAGTTTTTATGAGATGGCAGTAAGTATTCAAAACGCCATAACCCTTTATCAATAAGTTAGTACATCACGCTAGATGTTGACGGATGTAAGATTTATCGCAAGAATTTACAATGTTTAAGTGATATATACGACATTGCAATAGAACTTAGGATGAGAAAGAATGTTTAATATACAAATTTTACAAAAGGAAGATGCTAATAAAGACTGCTTAATGTTTTAGAATCTTTAAACCGTCTGTGTTATTTTTCACCCTATAAAAACAACTATTAAAACCAGGGTTGTTAGATATAAGAAGATGTGGTATGAGTGCCAAACTTCATTGAATACACTTAAGAATGGAAATGGTGAATGTGTCAATGAGACAACAACCCGACCAAAGAGAAGATTCAGTCGAGTGTCACCAATGGTTCTTCGGTCTAAAGAAGGCTCCATAAGAACATTATATGTATCTACGTGTGTAGATTTTGAAATTACAGAATAAAGATAACTCCCTCGGGCAAAATGGACATTAGATACACTTGGCTAATTTTTTATTATTCTATTGATTCATTTAGCTCCTCGCTGCACTTCCTGTCAAGTAATGTTGTCATTTTAGCGGTATATTTAACATTGCCATAAAGCGCGAGGTTTGGCTAGCCACAACACCAGCTTCAACCCACCATTTGTACTTAAAAATTTCCTAGACCAAGTCAGGAATATGGTAGTCCTCCTATAGTTGATATGTTCCATCGGTTTAAGTTTTTAACTCGAATTTGTTTTCTCTCAATCGATTTATGATTTTTGAACAGCAGTATACTACTGTTGTCTTTATTAAGGTTATTACGTATTCATGGCTTTCAAATGCTCGGCTTTGGTTGTTCCTTATGAAGGTAATTCTAGAATAGCGCTTCAGACGCATGTTTATAACGTGTAGTTTTTCTTTTTTAACAACCGTACATATGGTAAAAGTTTCTGGAATCTACACACCAAAGAGTAGGGGATAGAGGAACATCACAATTATAACATGGGAACTTTGTGAAATTGTCTTGCAGGCAATATATATCAGTTTCTATTCTGGTGTATGTACCAAGAGTCTAATACATCACAAAGATTCCTCGAGAACTATAAATTTAAGAAACAATACACACTGCTTCCTCTGCCTCATTTTTAGACTTATACTCGAATTTGACGGAAGTGTTCATATCAATACCAGAATCTATGACAAGCGAGACTGCTTCAATTTTGAAATTATAAATGTTCCTCACCTTAGCAGCAATATACCAACTTCACCTGCATATGGTATAAGTCCCAACTCAATCGGTATTCAAGACCTTGCAGCTGCTTCTCAGATTTTATAAAACGCCACCAGTGTCTGAGCAGAAAGTTGATGAGCCAAGGTTATGTCAAAGAACATCTATAATAAATGATGGTCATGAATTATAGATTCTAGGTTCTCTTGTGTTTTTCGTCTAAATAACGTGTTGGAGTTACATGTTTTGTGCTTGTGTGTTTTAACCATTTCAGTTAATTCATTTTTTATTATAATTATACTTATGACGTGGATCGGTACTCATACATAACGCCATTGCTATGTTCAATTTTGAGTTCTTTATTTTTCATGTTTCCTCTATATGTCATTTTGTGTTTCTTTGTTGAAACAGATATTTGTTTCATAGTGATTATGATTATTTTATAATGTTGACTGTTGTACCTTAATTTTTGACGTTTTTGCTTATTGAGTCTGTTTGTTTTGCTCATAAATTGTTATTAATATGATGGAATCCTATGCGACTGTCATACAAGTGAGAGGCATAGCTAGCTATAAAACCAGGTTTAATCCACAATTTTCTACATATTAAGTAATTGCCTGTACCAAGTTAAGAATATGACAATTGATTTCCATGTGTTAGATGTGTTCAAGGACTTTCTGTTTTGAAGTTTACTTGGAGTTCGTTTTTTTTTGGTTAAGTCTGATATACAATTATTACATAAATATTAATGGAATAGTTTGAAATAAACATGTTCAATATGTTCAATTCGGATGACAATTCTAACTTTTCGACTACACTTCCACAAAATGTTGTCAAAGAGAAGTTTTCTTGGTTTTTTTAAAGAAATGATCCTATGAACTATCTTGATGTAAATTATAAATGTTGAAATATTTAAAGCAAGTTTTTCTACCCAAGATATGAACTGTCTTCGCTGAATTTTGGCTCAACTTTTCAGTTATCAATTATCTTCAACTTTCTAGTATGTTTGGCCTTCTAACTGTTTAGTCGTTCAGGTTAAAGTTTTTGGTCAAGATAGTTTTTGATAAAGTTGAAGTCCAATCAACATGAAACTTAGTTTACATGTTCCCCATGACATGATCTTCCTAATTTTAATGCCAAATCATAGTTTTGACCCCAATTTCACGGTCCAATAAACACGGAAAATGATAGTGCGAGTAAGGCATGTGTGTTCTATAGACACATTCTTGTTAGAAAACGAACAATGCAAGGGCGACATATAAAAGTTTACAAAACACAACATAGAAAACTACAGACTGAGCAACACAAACACAAACGTAACTGAGGTTGATATCATGTGATTCTGAAGAGTAAGTAGGTCGTCACATCTGAAATAGATATTCAATAACGGTATATTAACTCTTGATAGCATCTGTAAAAAAAATCGAAAGGTGATTTCAACTTAACCACATGGAACTCTTGATTTATTAGCTAACTTGAAAGCAGCATTGTTCCTGTATCTTTAACGACAAAATCCAAGTTTTACATATTTTTTTTACGGTACACCACTGTACGTTCAAGAAAGTTTGAATGCCGGAATTTAGTCTGAAACCTGTAGTTCATTGGTTGTCGTTCGTTGCTTTCTGTCGTGTTTTTTGGAGTATGTTGTTTAAAGTATAAATGATTATCTCCTTTGAATAATTTCACAATTTGCCGTAACGCAGCCTCGTCATTTGCGCTATCAACATATATATCACCAAACATTTTATTTCATTTTTATTATAGTAATGTTTGATTGAAATGATTATCCAAAAATTTGAAGAATTGTGCATACTCGTAAAATTATGATACTTTAACCGTCTAGCATAAAGTCAACATATATTATGTACCAGCATTAAAGAATAAAGGTACAATGTATGTAAAAAAAAACTACGCAGTATTGTGCACTATAGAACTCATGCAGTTATGCAAATAAAAGTGAAAGTGTGCACTATAGAATTTAAAATATACAATTTGTTGGTAAAATGCTAATTAGTAGAATATTTGGAATTATGCGGATGTGCACATGAATTGTTTGAAGAACTAACGCAACTTGCAAAACTTATTGTGAAACTGCACACTGAAATAAAACTTACACAAAAATGCTTAAAGGTACAAATAACCGGTAAACACGCAGAATTGTGCATATGAGGTAACTAAAAGTTGAAAACAAATAATGAAAACAAGGCACGGTACTAATAAATAAATGTACATCTTTATAATATATGATCATATATGAATAATATGAAATATGTAGAATTGTAGGTACGGTGTTTAGAACTATAGAAACTTGCAGTATTGCACATGCTCGGTTCGTGTGATATATGTCAATTGGGGCATCTATATGCCAGTTCTACAATTATATTTATATATTTTTATATCTGTAATGATTTTACTGGAGAAACCTTTGTATTAAGACTGCCTCGGAAGTCAGCGATAAGAAGTTTCAATATTTGAATTCATACTGTCTAGTAACAAATGTGTTGTCAATCTGAGATCCACCATCTGATTTCTCTGGGTCATTGGACTTGGTTGTTTGAATCAGATATACGTTTCACAGAGTAGAATTTCCCCCGTCCTGCAACAAAGTACGCACAATTAAAATGGTCTTTTCAAAAGAAACGGCGAGAGGGCAAATGTTTAAATACCACTGCACGAGTTCAGGAACTGTTTTATTTTGTACTCTGGGATAAATATACGAACGCTAATGTTGTTAGACCATTGTAGCTTGTGATTGCTGTTTTGATAGTTTATCATATGTAACAAATAGTATTTCAATCAAAGTATGATTGTATGTTACCGAAATTTATTAAAAAATTGTGTGAAATCCTGTAAAGTGTTGAGACTTAAATCTGACAAATATTTACCAGAGTGTTTCAATTATAAATCTGAGAAGACGTAATCATATCATTTGTCATCCACTCACTAAACTTTGATTAAAAGACATAAAATATATTGGTTTATTACAATAAACTACCTGTAAACGAAATAGAAATCCGAAAGTTCATTACAAATACCTGTAAAAGTCCAATAAATTCTTCACTGGAATAAATATCTTTATCTTTTTGATTGAGGCGTATACGTAATGAAAAAACTTCCATATTTTTATTCTGTTAGTGTAGATACTAACCCAGCAAATAACTGAGGAGAAATGGAGACAATCAAAAGAATTATTTGCAATAAACTTGAAGAATGAAATATGTTGCAGCTTTAACTGTTATCTCATTGGAAAGGGCTGTACCTTGCTTCATTAATGGGGTTATTAAAGAGATTAAGTATTATTTCTTGATAATTTCTCCTTCCATAAATACTACTTTATACCGGAATCAATCATTATATTTCTCGCACCATCTGGTGATTTATTTACAACTGATAACATGCAGCTCATCTTCGGAATTTGTTGAAACTTCACGCATGTAAACAATTCATTACGTTTGAATAAATTGTCTAATGGGTGTTCATTTGTACAGACCGGTTGTATTTAAGTAAAACAAACCCTACGCGTAAAATCATGCTTTACATTATCATTCTTATCATTTCCTTGCTTCTAGTATACAATAAACAAAGCTTCCGAAGACACTCATAGGGCCATCATAATTAAAACATGTTGCTTATTATTCATAAAGGTTATTTTAACCATGTTAAATCATCTTGAGTGGTTATCTAGCGTAATGAATAGATAAAAGCTTCTCCTTAGGTTTACATTATTCATATTTTCTAGTTTTACAGTCGAAATCGGCAGTTTTGGTACCAAATGAATTTCATTTGGATATTAAGAGTAGAATGCTTCTACTTTATTGGGGTGTTAAAGCGTTGACCGAAGTACATTTTGTATGAAGCGCTTTATTCTAAAAATGTGCGCACGATCAACGCTTTTACAACCCTATAAAGTTACAAAAAAAAGCATTCAATACTTATAATTACATTTTTAGCTAGGATAATGAAAACACGATTTTTATCAAGTTTTTTTTAAATTGCCTGTGCACTTTTATTGTTGGACCTCGTGTCATCATGAATGATGATTTTTTCTGTGTAATGAAGTTGATTAAGGAATAACGCGAGATTGCAGTTAGCCAATCAGAATAACGTTTTATAATGAAACGTACATTAATTTTAATGTCGTTATTTACAATTAAACATGGGATATTGGCATCGTATGGCCTTTACGATAAAAATTTCACTACAGGTAGTGCATAATGATAACTTTTTCAATGATTCAAATCAAATCAAATCAAATCATTTTATTGGTGTAAAATCCAAACATGACATTTAAACAACATTCATATTCTATAAGACATATAGCTTAATATATTTAGATATTTTGGAGGAGGTGATACTTTTGCAAATTTGAAAATACTGTACATTAATTCATTTAAGAATTGAATGCTTCTTTTTGTAAATTTGTTGGGGTGTAAAAGCGTTGACCGAAGTACATTTTGTATGAAGCGCGGAAGCGCTTCATTCTAAAAATGTACGCACGGTCAACGCTTTTACAACCTTATAAAGTTGCAAAAAGAAGCATTCAATACTTATATTTACATTTTTTAGCTATGATTATGAAAACACGAATTTTATATATTTTATTATTTAATTCACCTGTGCACTTTATTGTTGGAGCACGTGTTATCATGAATGAAAAGTTGTATTGAGCAATGCAACTGCTTACGGAATAACACGTGATGTGCAGTTAGCCAATCAGAATAAAATATTATAATGAAACATACATCTAATGTAATTATTTGCAATTGTTATAAAATATATCATAACAAATACTATAAGAAAAATATAAAATAAATTCCATATACCAAATACAGTTTGACATATCGCTTATAGTACCTACAAGATACCAATCAAAATAATTAAAACTTAACGTTGACTGATGAACCACGAAAATGATGTTAATGTCAACTGACACTACTAGACAGACTCGAACGTCTTACAATCATTCTATACACTAAATAAAGTTGTCCAATTGCTTATAATAACGTAGAAACAGATGTCAAAAAAAAATTAAGGTTGATAAAAAAAAACATATGAATAAAGGTCAAGGTCAATTGAACACTAGTCAGTGCTTGGCGGACATGCACACATTGTAATTAATATAAATTCAAAATACGAAATATACATTCAGTTGACATATTGCTTATAGTATCCGCGAAACCGACCAAATTTCAAAAGTTTGACATTGAACAACGAACCATGAAATGAGGCCACAGTTCGATGAACCCTGCCACAAGGAAATGTACACATAACAATCATTCCATATACCAAATAAAGTTGACCTATTGCTTATAGTTTCTGAGAAATGGACTTGACCACACTAACTTAACGCTGATCATGATTTTTGAAAAGAGGTACTGTCTAACAAGACACTGCAATAATTAAAACAAATAAAGGTGTCCTATAAATCATTATAAGTTAGATATTCAAGTGATAAAAAACTTTACAGTTGATTTTTCCGCCTTTTTATATTTATTTAAGCAGTCGCTAAAACGTGAAAATCAAGTCCGTAAATGAAATGGACATACTGATGCCACAGAATCCATAACATTCATATGTTTTTCTTTATGCAGACCACATGTAAAGATGTTCCAGATCCCACGAATCGACGTAAGTAAGTGCCATGAAATTTTGTTTACCCGAATCTACGACATGGCATGAGAGCCATGCAATGGTAATTTTTATACTAAAGGTTATCAATGTACAATGTACCAGATTTTGATTTCCACAAATTGAGCTCACTTTGAGTGAAATTTATGGAAATCAAAAATGAAAACCAGACTATGATTGAAATAACAGTTTCATATCACAATACACAAAACCAAGATAACACCAAAGTAACAAGGTTAAAGGTTAATAAAAAAAAAAGCTGATGTTTCAAGATAGGAGGATCAGTCTTTAATTAGATATTTACCAAAATTTTTTATAACATAGCGGGAAAAAAGGTCAGAAAAAAATATTCATGTTATAAGCACGGACATGGGTTATATTATATGCACCGGCCATGTGGCTTTTAAAAAGTCAAGTGGACCTTGTCTTATATTATTAATGCATACAGCTTAAAATAACAATTCAGCATACTATACTGCATAGGGAAGTATAGACCAGTGGACAAATCATAAAAAGTTTAAATGTTGGTAGTTTGCTGTCGATTTGTCTTCTACCTTTACCTCTTTTGACAATTATAGAATAGTACTGTGAAGATACTGACCAGTGCGCTACATAACATCAAGTTCTCCGTGTATGTCCCAGAAGGGTTCCACTTTTAAAGGTGACCTTTGAAAACCAATCATTTTAACGCCTACATAGATAGTTTTATTTGGTTCAGTGCTGTTTGTTGTAGCGCTTTATTACGAGTAATTCTACGGTATTAAAATTCTTAATTAAAGTAAATCATATAAAGTGGTTTTCTACGAAAACTGAATATTCTAAATGACAGGTGTATTGATTTTTTTCTATGATTGAAAGATACAGGTGTATTCCTATTGTATCCTCTTCGTCCTACTTAGGCGTTGTGTTTTCTTACAATTATCTAATGAACTTCCATACTCCCTAATTCACTGGAATTTCTTAATAACTGGTTTATATTGTAAGTAAGACTATTTGACGAGTGCCATCCATAACTTATATATCTCTCCTGGCATTCTGACAATTTCTCAGGATCCGCATCTTTGGCGAATTAAAACCAATGTAATTATTTGATGTTACTAGGATATCGCAGAACACGGCTCGTTTGCTTTCTGTATTTGCTCACTGCTAAACATTTTTTGCTGGAATGATTTATATTCGTTTAAAGGAATTAATTGAATCTATTTCATAAAGATATATCAGTGGAATTAGAATGTGACTTCTACACTGAACGACAATGAGAAGACATGACCACACAGAAAAGGTAAGTCTAATCACCTGACTTTGGAGAAAGGTAATTTAAGGTGAACATGTACCCAATGTTTGGTTTTGTAATCAATTTCAGTAACCGTTAAATTTGCTGTAATTAATTACAGAGACCACACATGTTCCGGATTTTTGTGTTTATCTTTTACATGGCATTGTAATTCAGTTCAATTAATGAATGAATTGAATATCTGCTATCTGTACATCAATGCTGTATGTTATTGTTAGAGCGACTTAAAATAGAAGCAATGAACCTCAGAATCTGAAGGTCAGATAGTTTATTGTTTGCTATTTTTACTTTAGGCATGTGGCGTGCGCACTGAAAGGCGATACGTTTATAAGTCCAACTAGAAAGTATGATTTCTTAACAATCAACTTGCAAGAATACTAATTTTAATTATTTTAAATGCCTTATATTTTTTAATAAACTGGATCGACACCATTGCTGTTGCTGTCCCCCCCCCCCCCCCTCCGCTAGAATCATTTGTCAGATACCACTGCTTGTTCTGTTATTCCACGGGGGAATCATGAACAAGTAAACAGGTACAATATATTGTGTATGTATCCCCGATAATACCAGTGAGTCGAGTAAATAAGGTAGACAAACACCACTTATGGTGCAGTAATCTCTAATGGTGTCAGTAGTCCAAGTGACAGATACTTCATCTGGATCTGTTATTCAATGACAGAATACTTGTTTCAGTGAAATATACCACTGCTGGTTCTGTTATTCCCCGAGGGGTTAAGTTTTCCACTAGACATTTACCACTCATCATACAGTTATTTCTGATGGTAACCATATCCCAGTAGGTAAAGTAGACAGATAACATTAATGTGATACTGTCATTTTCCAAGGGAATCATTGTCTAGTTGAGAGATAACACTGCTGAATCTGTTATTCACTGAAAAAACTGGCTCAGTTATCCCCGATGATATCAGTTATCCAATATCAAACTACAAAAATAAAAACAATGATAAACGGGTCTTTGAAACATACACACAGACACCATAACAAACTACAAAATACAACAGTCATAAACAGGTCTTGTTTGCTGTTCGGTGTGAGCCAAGACTCCGTGTTGAAGACTGTACCTATAATGGTTTACTTTTCCAAATTGTGAGTTGTCTCATTGGCACTCATACCACATCTTCTTATATCTACTTAGAAACAAACACACATATAGCATTACAAACTGGAAATAACAAAAATAACGACAGACTTTAGAAACAACCACACACAGCACAACAAATTAAAACAAAAGCAATAACGAACAAGCTTTAAACCCACATTTTTTTACATTTGTCATGTCGGGGCCTTTTTTAGCTGACTGTTCTGTATGAGTTTTGCTCATTGTTAAAGGCGGTACGATGACTTATATTTGTAAATTTATATGATATTTGGTCTGTCGTGGAGAGTTATCTCATTGGCAATCATTTTCTCATTTTTAAAAAACATACAGCACAAGGACTTGTATAATAAACTTGTTATTTTCAATTTACCTCATAGTCAAATGTGCAAGTGCTTTAATTGTTTTTTTTCCACATTGAGATTTCTCCACACAAACTACTAATGCCTCTTGTTTGTCTTTTTCAAAGTGAAAATACACTTACCGGTGCACTTGAGTCAATTTCAACATAGTATTCATTGAATAATAATACACTGCTACTATTTTATTGAGTGTATTTTCTATAGTATATTATACTATTTTATTTTATTTTAATACACATGTTACATATCTATTGTCTGTGTATTGTATATTTTATTGTTTATAATAATATTGTTTGTATGCTATATGCCCTCCTGGGGCCCTAATTTGGTCAATAAAAATATGCTATCTATTCTATTCTATAAAAGATGAACATACAGAAATTATAACTTACTGCAACAAGCACCAATTACTATCAGACATTAAATACAAACTCTTTCGTGTTTTAGCTTTTGATTTTGCCGTTTGATTGGGGACCTTCCGTTTTAAATTTTCCTCGGAGTTCAGTATTTTTGTGATTTTACTTTTTTCTTATACACATCATTACAAACTATAACGAGCAGCAATTACTACAAGGTATTCGGAACAATCTCGCAGACATGATTATAAACTAAATCAATCAGCAAGTACTATCAGACTTTAGAAACTAGTTGCGGACATTATTACAAAAACGTGTAACAAGCAGCAATTACTACTATTTCCAGGCCTAAGAAACAAGATCGCAGATATCATGACAAACAACTATTCCCAAAAGGTTGTGGAAAATAAACAAAACAATAACCAGCTTCAGCAATGTCTAAAAATGAGGCACAACAAAAGTATTACAAACTGACTATGTGCAATGGGCTTTGCTCATTGTTGAAAGCCGTACGGTGACCTATAATTGTTAATTTCTTTGTCATGTTGATCACTTGTGAAGAGGTGGCAATCATACCACATCTTCTTTTTTATAATGACCTAGAAATAATAACACACACAACAACAACACCGAACAAGAAGAATGGCTACAACCAACATGATTTAGAAAAAAGACAGATAACAAAACGAACGACAACAACCAATATGAGTAGAAAAAAACACACAGATAACAAAACGAACGACAAAAACCAATACGACGCAGAAATAAAAAAAAACAAAGATAACAAAACAAAACAAAACAAACGATAACATCCAACATGATATAGATAGAAACACACAGATAAAAAACGAACGACAACAACCAACAGGACCTAGAAATAAAAACACAGACAATAAAACAAACTAAAACGGCCAACAATACGTAGTAATAAACACACAGTCAACATAACGAACGACTACTACTAACATGATGTTGAAATAAGCACACAGACAACATAAACAACTAAAACAAACAAAAATGACAAACATGACTGATACATAAAAACATAAAAGGCACCACAGACTGTAACCATCAACAGTTACCTAAGGAGACGACGAATAAGCATACAACACATAGACAACAAAATGCATGTAACAACAAGGACCGACCAAATAATTCTGGAAAAAAACCACAAATAATTCATCGCGAACGGCAAACAATTACCAATGCGTTGGAAAGAGCAAAACAACAAACTGCATCAACCAACAATACTAACATATATATGAAAGAAACACAAAAACGTCACAACAACTTGCTAAAACCATCAAGAACCAGCATCTTTTCATTAGACAATTCAACAATTGTCTACACCTACAGTTGAGCACGACTACGACAGGTAATTTGTGAGGGGGGCGTCTCAAATATATAAATTGAAAATAATACTATTGATTACTATTGGATTTATTGATTGAAATTGATTTGGCAATGAAGACAGAGTCCAACTGACATGGATTTTTTTAATTTAGAATGAAGATAAGGGTTATTTTTACGGTACAAAAAAAGAAGAGAAAAAAAATGAAAAATAACAGCGATCTCTGATCGACTAAAAGGAATCAAATATAAAAGCGAAGCATAAAGTCAAAATGTGACATCATTAACTAAAATATCAACCGTGTGAAGGCCGTACACTTTTAGGACTTGGTTCAGGCGCACAAAACTTGCGACGGGGTTTTACTATTCTTATTGGGGAAGAAAACTCCCAAAGAATCATAAGTACGAAAAAATAGAAAAGATTATAAATCCGGCAAAGCTTTGTCAAGGAAAAGAGAAACAGAAACAATTTCTGACCCGTTGACAAAAAAATAAAATAAAAGATAGCAATGACAGTGTAACATATAAAACCAACGATATTTGATCAACACGATCAACATTAAAATCCATTGCTAAGCAATTCCCGCTTCTGATAAGAAACCCAGAGGTGTTTTTTTTTCTTTCGAAAACTGGAAAATCATGATTCCACGTTTAAGGGACAACGTATCTTGTTTTTTTAGAACACGGGCAATTATATTGGTCAATCAGTTCGTGAGGACTACCATATAATTAAATAAGGGATAACCTAAGTCATTGAAATCCCAACCCCTGATTGGCACTGTCCAAAAAGAATTTGTAATGACAAAGCTCTATAGTAACTAGCGTCTTGAATTATAAATTCCATACGCAGGTATGTTTTGCTTAAGTAATGATACATTGGAACGAGAAATCAATTAAATCCCCTCCCCATTCATAAAGGAATACATCAACTTAAACATGGTATCTTAAAGCGGCGTAGTCCTTCGTTGATAAAAATGACGATGTGATCTTTTCCCTCGAACTTTGTTACACCTCCCGAAATTGAATATGTACATCGGGTACGGTTTTGATCTTTTGAAAAACACAAACTCGACCGTGTTTACAAGTATGTGACACACGGACAGATAGTCCAGTAATTATGTTTCCTATTTCTCATAAATTCTTAGAAAATTTTTGCAGAAACACATGTATGTATCGTTATTGGAATGCGGCATAATCATAAATGTGAAGAGAAAGCTGATAAGGATGCGGAATTATTGCAGTAATTATTTTAATCAATTCTACGTGAAATGGCGTGTAAATACATATAGAGAAATATATGTTTTTCCTTTTTTTTATATATATATTATCTTCGGTAGCTATATACATGTATAACCGCCAAATCGAATTTGTATAGGTTATAATAGTCAGATGTTTTTGTCTTTGAGACGTCCCCTCTATTTTACCTGTAAGCTGTAGGTGTCATTAGTCGGTGTCGAAAGTTGTTGAAAAGGTCTAATATATGGCAAGCCGTTCTCGTCAAAACTATGTTTAAACCATTTTTCGAAAAATTTACACACTGAGAATTACAACAAAGCACACTGAGATTTAAAGACTTCAAAACGCACACTGAGAATTGAAAATTACACACTGAGAATTGAAAATTACACACTGAGAATTGAAAATTACACACTGAGAATTGAAAATTACACACTGAGAATTAAAAATTACACTCTGAGATTTCACAAAGACGCACTGAGATAACAAAAATGAAAAACGCACACTGAGAGTTGAAAATTACACACTGAGAATTGAAAATTACACACTGAGATTTCAAAAAGACACACTGACTGAGAATAAATAAACTGAAAACACACACTGAGAATTTGAAATTACACACTGAGAATTTAAAATTACACACTGAGAATTTAAAATTACACACTGAGATTTGTGCGCACTTTTTATGCGCACATATCTAATTAGCATACTTAATTAAGGTGGTATGGGTGTCTTCCTCCATCTTGGATTGTAAAAAACAGAGAATCAAAGGTCCAGATTTTCCATCAAGTTAGCAAAATTTGATGCAGGAATGCAGATGTTTAATGTACATTTTCATTTAAAAGTACCAATTTATAAGAACATAACTTCTAAATATTGATATTTTTGGAAATGTTAATCATTTTTGGTTGTTTTTATTTTTTTTTAAATTGGCATTTTAAGGGGAGGTAACTCTAAAAAAGTGCATTTTCTGAAGGATTCTGTATGGAATTTTCCTATTTTGTATTTTAGCCGGAAAAAACGTACGGTGACCCTATCTTTTCTTTTGATATTCTCAAAGCAGTGTCTGAAAGCTATCTTTTCCTGAAGTATTTAACAATTCTATCATTTTGTTTAGTTTCTAATCACAAAATGGTGTTTTTTCCTGTATAATCCATACAAAATGTGTCATTTTGTCCCGTCCTGTAGCTTGAGAAAATGCGCGGTGACCTATCATTTTTATTATATTTTTCAACATGTATCAATAGATACAACGTTTTGGCAAAGTATGAACAAATTCTATCATTTTTATTTTAGACTCCCATACCACCTTAATCTGAATCTATTTCAAGCTTAAAACAACAAGGGACAGAACTCGTTAGTCCTTCGATTTGGTTCCAAATTATTAATAAAAAAAACTTTAGAAATACAAGAACAAGAAAAATACCCACTTACTCTTATTACAAAATATAACCAAATGGTGAAAAACTTTATTAAAATTATAAGAAAACATTGGAACAATCTGCAAAAGAATGCAGTCAAGTGTCTATGATAGCATATAAACGTAAAAAAGATATAAAAGATTAACTAGCGAAATCAGGGAAACAGTTGGAAGACATTTGAAAAGGGACACATGTTTAATTACTGGTAGTAATGATCTGAATTATAGGCAACAAACTTATGAATATGAGCGATGTTAAGTCTTGAAATTTATTACGAATGTTGGTTGAAGGAATCGCATTTCATTATAATAATGACAAGAGTTCTTCAGATTAAGATATTAATCTGTTGAATTATTCATCTCATGAATATTCATTAGTAATTTGCATATTAATCTCAGTGTGTATTTTGAAATCTCAGTGTGTAATTAACAATTCTCAGTGTGTGTTTGTCAATTTATTTCATCTCAGTGTATCTTTTTAAAATCTCAGTGTGTAATTTTGAATTCTCAGTGTGTGTTCTTTATTTGTTTAAATCTCAGTGTGTAATTTCGATTTCTCAGTGTGTTATTTTAGGTTTTTTAAATCTCAGTGTGTATTTTTTTCGAAAAAAAAAGGGTTTAAACATAGTTTTGACGAGAACGGCTTACCCTACTAATAGGTAGATAATTCAACCTGCAGGAAATATAGATCTAAAAAATGACTATAAATTGGAGCAGAAATATTTCTTTGTGCACAGGAGGCCACCTAGTATCTATCAAATGCTTGTTACATGTTTTCTTTAACGAGCATATCGCTTGACATATTCCCTACACAAGAAATCGCATATAGGGAAAACGGTACTATTTCATTTTCCCAGCATTAGGTTGACCTTTTGTGTACCCAAGACAGGTGAAGGAAGTCAACTTAGGGGGGCTGTGGTTGGATGTAAGGGTACAATATATTTTTTAATTTATCTATGAATAACTGCAGTGTGTAAATTTACAATATAAATTTTAAAACCTATTGAAATATTTTCTAGAGAATTATTCGAAGAGGCTTCCAAAATTTCATAAATTTGGTGTAAAATGACGGTGGGCATGGATGACATAAACAAGCTCCGTTGGAAATTGGTCATGATACTATTTGGCTTCAATATCATTTTTAAAATAGAGTAATAAAGTACTAACACCACACATATCTTTTTTATCCAGGTTTTTATTATAAAAATTGGTAAATTTAGAAAATGTAAGTATTGTCGCCTATTGCAGAATAAATAGTACCGTTTTTTCCAATAACGCACCATCGCACGTGGCTGCGTATTAATACATACCGCGTCCGTCTGTTTTATTTCTGGATAAGAAAAATCAAGTTGCCTATCAAGCCAAAATCAACACTTTCACCTATAATTGTTCACTTTTTATTCCTTGTGACTGATGGAGAGTTGTCTCATTGGCAATCATACCACATCTTATTATTCATACTTTAAGTATGATCAGACAGAAATTCAAATACAAAATAACAAAGTCGAACAACCAAATATAACAAAATTGTCTGAGAAAGAAATATACATAGATCTTGATCAACAAATAATGGTCAAAATATCTGAGACATGGATACAAAGACAAAACAATGTAGTTAAATAACCAACTATAGCAATCATAACTTATAAATAAACTCAAAAATAGCATAGCAAACTAAAGCAATAACTTATTATCAAAATGGCTGATAAATAAACACAAAACCTTTCACATAAAGCCACAAAATAAAAATAAAACAACCAATGTTATTTTACTGATATGTGGGTAATATGGACAACAACTGGAATACGATGATATGTTGAACAAGTACATACATTTGCCCTGCAATATGTCACCTACGGAAAAATCAGAGCATTTCGACATGCACTGTTTCTATGCGAGGCCATGGATTGAAGGTCGCCATTCCGACTGGATGTGACTGCGTATTTATATATCCCGCATAGCCAAACAAGCGCCCCTCTTTAAAAGACTATTGTTTCAATGGTGTAACTATACCAAAGACAGCTTTTTGAGAATCTCCAAACACTCGGCTCTCGAGAATTCTTTGAACTAGTAGTGCTTATACTTATCGCGAGGTGTATCATAATAGCCTACACATATAAGGGAGGTAAATCCGAATTCCTGGATAAATAATCATTGATTAACAGATATTATCCAGGACTTCAATAATTATGCTTTTTTCACAGTGTACTTCAACAGGATTGTAAAAATAATTCAGTTATTAGTTTTTCAACCAAGTAAATTGAATGAAAAAGTGTGAATCGAATCTAATCAATTTCTTTGAACAAGGAGCGAGATGTGTTATTTATATATATATAATTAGTTTCTATTAATAAAGATTTCTATAATTCACACATTATAAAACGTACTAATTGTATTTCTTTCACTTTTGCAGTTCGATAATAGTCTTTTTATGGTTGATAGTAGAATGTTTTTGTCACCAGGGTCATCAGTCGAACGTGCTTTCAGTCTTGGTTGTAAAGTTTATTCAACGCTTCCATTTTATCATTGACGGATGGAATTAGCATTTACCGTTTCCTGAAAATCTGTTATCGTCGTCTTATTTTTATACTAGTGTTGCATAGTCATTCAACCCATGTTGACTTTTCAAAAATGGACTCTACGGACAAAATTGAATGACTCAATATAAAAATAAGACGACAAGGCACTTATTGCAAAACGGGTACCAATCAAACAACCACAGCTCACCGCACGGACTTCATTAAAAAGTCCCATGCCTTTGGACAGGCTTGTAAAACATGTGAAGTGGCTAAACATGTTTGTGACAGCTCTGCCTTTCACAAATCTAGAACAGTGGCGTAAAAGAACAACAATAGATCAAACTTTAAAAAAAACAGTTCTTTTGTGGTACATTCACCAGGTGGCAACAACAGACAAA